>JANJGK010001672.1:92500-175424 GCA_039081455.1 Macrobrachium rosenbergii
AATGCCAGCAAGACTTCTAAAGTTTTACAGATCCGAAGGTCGTTAATGAGCATCAGAAGCAAAGGATAGGTCACTCCATTGTTGCTGAATATCAAAGACACCTTGTGCGCACACATATCACCAGCTCCCTAGGCCTTATCTCCATCCACGTGATACTTGGTGGAACAAGGTAGATTGTTGCTTAGGGCTCAGCAGGTAGGTCTATGAACATCCCCACAACCCACATTCCTTAGCAAGGTTAAGCGCTGGTGAAAATCTATCTTGTCTGGAGTGGGGCTTGTATTATGGACCGTATTGGAATATCACCATCAGCACCACTCAGCTATCACAACCCCTAAATTCTTATAGTAAAGAGAGTTAATGAACTCAAGACCATAGCAGGTGAAAGTTGCCAGCAATATCACTCAGCTATCAATACTCCTGATGCCTTGTAGTAAAGGAAATTATAGAGCCCGCATTCTGGTCTGTTTGATATTGTACGACCTTAATCAACCAGGGATACTACCTCTGTAGAAAGCTTGTAGCCCTCACTACTTCTTGACATGTAACTACTGATGCCACCAGCGAAAATTTCCTGGAAGACGGAGGCTAATACTTTTTTCATATATACCAGGAATTACCCTATTTTTCTAATCTTTTGGAATAAGTTTTTCGTACTGAAAGAATAACTGTCTCCAGATAGTTTCTTTTATGGAAAATATGTTTCATGATCAAAATATTTCAAAATGTTTTTCCAGCTACTTGTAACTCCCTGAGTCTGATCCTCCCAATCAAACTTTCTAATCGTATTCTCGATCCTAATATCTTCTGCTTCTGAGGAACAAAGCTTCTTACGGTCTTGAACATTAAGATGGCATCTTCCCTGTAAGCCTTGCAACATTTCGAAAGAAATTTTAATATGAACAGGCTCTGGCGTCTATAGCCTTTTTTTTATGTAAAATACTGCTCCCATAGCTCCTCTTCGAAATTTAACCTCGTGCAGCTGGTCTCAAAAATGTTAGGCGCTCGATTTCTTTTAGCTGACTTATTCTTGCTTTAAAACTTTACTGGACCCTTTTATTAACTTTATAGATAAAAAAAACTAGATCTACTAGTAAACTTTTCTTCCTGCCTCAGTGGTGTTTGATTATCTACCTTGTAGGACTGAAATCTTTTAATACAGAATTGCAACTCTTGATATCTCTAAGGCACTCTGACACAAGATAATTATTCGTAAATTCTAAGGGGATCGGCCGGTTTCCGACTTTTTTAACGACAGGTTGTTGATATATAGGGGGTTTGTTAAAGGATATTGTGTGGAACTTTTGGGGAAAAAAATTTTGTACAGTGACCTTAGGTTTTGTGACGCCAGAGCATTTTTTGGCCAAAAATGGCCATTTTCAAAATGCATCTCCTCCTTTGCTTTTTGGTTTTAAGGGATGAGATTTGAACCACGTATAAAACACATATGGACCTTCGATATAAAGCCGGGGATTTTTTATTTTTCAATTATTTTTCGAGATATGAATTTTTATTTTTTTTATGAAATTTTCCCGGAAAAATTACAGAAAAAAAATTGCCAAAAATCAGAAACTCAAAATATTAAAAATCCCCGGCGCTTTTTTTTAATCTACCATGTTTCCTCATATTATATATGAAATTTCATTTAGATTGGTCCAATACTAAGGGAGGAAACACATTTTGAAGGTGAAAAACTTTTGTTTTGAGAAACGGGCCTTCAAAGTTTTAGTTACATAAAAAAAGTAAAAGGGACTTCAAAGACTGTGTTACAATTAATTCTATGGTTTTAATTTTTATTTTTGGGTATTAATTAATGCAAAATGATTATAAATAAGAATATTAATTGATTATTTATGTGCCTAAGACACATTCTTATAAATTTTAGGTTCCTGGTCCCCCCCTGTCTGATCTTGCTGCAAGGTATTACTCTAGGCCTAGGGTATCATAGTTGCCAAATGGATCCTGGGAATTACTTTTCATTCACAATTAGGGATTCGTGATTCAAGTAATTCATCAAGTCTTGTTTCACTTATTATGATCATTTTATTTTCAGGATCGTCTATAATATCAACCTCCGAGCTACTGCTTTCTTTCTCTAAAATATCTTTGCCCTTTGGTAGTGACGAACAAATAAAGAGGCGCTTAGGGGTGGATGTAGTTGGTCTCTGGTCAGCAGAGATCGCTGCCTGCGCCGTTTGATGGGCGACAGCTCTCTCTCTCTTCGTCGCTCCATTCCCCTCTATGGCACTAATTTCTTGAACTCTTTCTTCTACTTCTCGCCTGGACTTTTCCACTTGGCTTTTCCGCATTCTAGAAGCATGAAGTGAACTCTTGGACCTTTTAGGCACGGTGAAAAAACAAAAACACCGCAGAAAATACAGAGTTCAGTCAAGGCTAGCGAGCATGAAAAACGTGTCCTTCTAGCTTGGAAGTTTATAGGCAACTCTCGGCCACAGTCGGCGTCATGGTATGACGTGTGCGTTGTCATGGCTAGGAATAACTAAAAAGGTGCCGAGTAGGATATTATTGACATTATACATTTCATTTCAAAGGAAGTTTTCGTAATATATATCGCAAAAACTATACCAGATTAAATCATTTGCGCTACTGGTGTTTTATGGGTATATAGTTATTGTTACATTTTAGCCCATAACTAGAGAAATACGGCAAATTTTAGCATAATATTTCGTGGACACATTCTTGAACCCTATACGAAGCCATAGAATTTTTTTCAGCAAATCGAATTTTTTAAAGATTATTGGTTTTTTTTAGGCGGCCGATCCCCTAAAAGGATCAGTTCTTCTCCGTATTAATTTCTGGTTTTAAATCTATTGTGGTTGCTGCTGCAAAATTCCGTACCCACTCTTTTCTTCCACTCTTTCTTCCTCTCTTTTCTCCCTCTTTATCTTCTTTGACACAGGATTTTATTTGACAGATGACCTGCAATATTTCTTCTTTTTTCATCCGCAAACAATCCTCGTCTATTTGCACCCGGTCTCAAATTCCTATGTGTATAGAATAGAATACTATGATTTTGTGAAGTTTAGTGCCTTCAAGATTCAGTTACTTAGTATTTTTCCCCCTTTTTCCATCTAATGATTTGATGACCTTATTGGTGAAAAGAAAAAATCACACGATTTTAAACTGTTTCTGAAAAGTAGGTTAGTTTCGATTTCATTCATTTCTTTCAGGCCCCCATATATGGACGCTTTCTTTCTCCTTATTTGTCAAAGTCTTCTAATTTTTCCTTTACATTTAAGGCAATTCTTCTCATATCTCACTCCTTAATGAGAATGAGCCCGATATACTTCACTACCTGTTTTCTCAAAAATTTTACCTCTTGACCACAAAGTAGTATCTTATCTTTCTCGCCTATCCAGAAGGACTGTTTTAAAAATTGCTCTAATGAGCTATAGAAAAGTACCCCTACTCATCTTTAGGGGCTCTCAAATCAAATATTACCACGTATACTTTTTTGGGGAATAAGTAATCCTCTCCCTCTGCATTAATCGGTGCATCTGTCCTTCGTCCATTTTACTCAACTGGCACAACCTTCATCTTCGAGAGACAAGTCCATCGCTTCCTTCGTAATCAAGTCCTGCCTTTTCTCCTCTCCTCTTTTACTTCTCCTAACGACACCGTTAACAAGGGATACCAGCAGTATAACTTGATGTAATCATTCAAAAAGATGAAAAGGTCGACAACGAATAGTGCCCTTTTCGATATATATATATATATATATATATATATATATATATATATATATATATATATATATATATATATATATATATATATATATATATATATATATATATATATATATATATATATATATATATATATATATATATATATATATATATATATATATATATATATATATATATATATATATATATATATATATATATATATATATATATATATATATTATACGCACACAACCTTAATAGTGCTTAGAGACTTTACTTGAATTATTAACAGCAGATCAAACATTATATGGCAAATGAAAAGAAGAATAAACGATCGGGAGGCGATGATCAGAGTTTGTATCACACGCCCCAGCAGCAACAGTTCCCCACGACAGGTGCCTTCGAGACTTTCCACATATCCCAGTCTCTCACACCTGACCTTCTTCAATGTCCCTGACTTTGATACGAAACCAAGAGAAACAAGTAAAAAATGAGCAGAAGTTTCTTCGCCGGAACGTTATCCTCTCCCACAAAGTTAATTGCCACTCTTTGCTTTCAAATAAAGTGAGTGCCGTTGGTCGAATTTTCAGTTCTTCAAAAGAAACTCAGCGACGATGTTCAGTTTTGTTTTGTTTTAAGGCGTTTCATTTTCCAAGAGGATAGATATCTTTGATAAATTACTTTTTCCTAAGATCAAAGAAAAAAAGTTACTGACGAGTAACCTGGTAGGGCATCGTGTACATGCATTTCTATAAACATAGATCTTGAGGCAGCATTTCTAGATAAAATACATTCCAAAATTAATGTATTTTCCATTTTTCCGTTATTTAGGATATCTTCTCTGCAGAGATTTCGCTTTTGTTATGTATTCATTTGTATCAAGATTATGCAAAACGCTTCATGGAAATTTGTGAAAATTTGGGTCAAGGTTAAAGGTCTCCTGGGTGATAAGTGATTAGATTTTAGGGGAATAGGAATTTAACCTATGGGGGGACGAGACTTTTTGTGGGCGATGGCTCATTCTTGATTCAGATGTTGTAAACCTTACGCACAATTACCATAGAATTTTAGAACCCTTAGTTAATCGCTTCGTCACTAATAGCAAGCAGATTTCGGAAGAGATACGCACGAGGAGGAGGAATGGACCTTCCAGGAGTGGATTGCTCAGCCTTGCGGAAGTTTCCTGTCTCAGAACGCATTTCCTGGAAATCAGTCTTTAAAGCTAAACTAATTTCTTCCCGAATACAATATGTATAATGTTTTGTAATTCTTAATTTACTGAGTGAAGTTTATCGGGGCAGTCGTCAAGCTAATGTGCAACTGCAATGAGAGAATAGTCCATTCCCTCTTATGAGGTAGATGGTGCAGGCTGGTGAGATTGAAGTTGTTGGGGGCAAACCAATATTTACTACACTTTGATCAACCTCATCGTTAGTCAAGCCTATATTCTAATGACACAAGGATGATGTAATCCCTAAAAATGTAATTTTGTGATAGGTGAATGTTTATATTGGTTACAGCAATGCTTATCAGAGAAATAATTGACATTATGATAAACATGAATTAGATTACAGGAAAAGTTGGTGTTTGTTGATGATTATAAATAACGTGGTAAAAGTGTGAGACAGGCTTTAATTTTTCAAAACTCGTTGAGCTTGTAAAAAGGGAAAAAAAGGGGTTCCAAAATGTTACAAACCAACCGTTCTCATTGTATTAATACTAAAATTATAATTATTTGGTCGCTAATAAGATAAATAAAATCAAATTGTTTAACGTTTCAAATCGTGAAAGCAGGACCATAAATAAGAAAAGGGAGGGAAGAAAATACCAGTAATAACCTCTGACAAATGGAGGTCTATTTTACAGGACAATCACTGGAAGATGTTCCTACATACTGTGATATATCTTATAACGGCACCATTGGAACTGTTCAGACAATTCAGTAGTATCATCACCTAAAAAGGAAGGGAAAGACTAAATCCCCCGTATTTGAAAAGGAATATTCGAAATGTTAGAAACGTAGCAACACAGGCCCCTGCAAATCTAGTATATTTACTCCAGGTAAACATACCTCCTGACTACATGTTAATACATGCAAATCAACCCTTTCTTCTGTTCGACAGTGATGATGGACCAGACCGAATGATTTTATTTTCAACTCAAAGAAATCCACAGGTATTATCCAGAGCAAACAATTGGTATGCAGATGGGACTTTCAGAACAGTACCCCTTTTATTCAGGCAGCTGTACACAATACGTGGTATCGTGAATGGTGATGTTTTGCCTCTTGTTTATGTTTTAATGGCCAAACAAACTGAAGAGAGTTACAAGAAGCTTTTGTCAGAACTAAAAGCCTTAGAGCCAACCTTATCACCAAACCCAATAATGACCGATTTTGAACCCGCAGCAATTAATGCTTTCAGAGCAGTTTTTCCCAATTCAAATCAAAAAAGTTTTTTTTTTTTTTTTTTTCCAAATGTTTATTTCGATCCATTCAATCAAATGGTCTACAACAGTTGTACGAAACTGATGCAGAATTTGCATTAAAAATGCTTATGATTGCAGCAATTGCATTTACACCAGTCTTAGATGTAGTAGGCTCCTTTGAATATTTAATCGATAATAATGATTATCCTGAAGAAGCCTAACCTGTCTTGGATTACGTAGAGGATACGTAGATTGGACGCCCAAGCCGTCGCTCAGGACGTCGACCTCCTCCATTTTATCATGTTTTTTGGAATTGTTTTGACGCTGCCAAGCCGTTAAGGGTCCTCTCAAACAAACGATTCTTGTGAAGGCTAGCATCAATCGTTCAGTGAACTGATTGGCGCATTTCAACCTACGATCTGGAAATCTTTAGGCATTTTGAAGAAAGAGCGATCAAGAAACAAAGCAATAATGGAACAGCATACCGCTGGTTCAGACATTCGTCGTCGTAAAAAAAAAAAAAAGGAAAGAAATGAGGATAGTACAGCAAGAATACAAAGAACAGTCAATGACTTCCAAAATCGCGGACTGCTGGACTATCTGAGGGGAATTGCCCACAGTTTGTCTTCTCAAGTGTTGATGACATCCGTTTAAATGCCTTTTTTTGGATAAATTTATTTTTACCTTCGAATTTCTTTACATATTGTTACCTAATAACATGTATCAGTTTGTATTCGAAGAAAAGTAAATAATTTTTTTAATGAATATTACCTTGTTGTACCTCTTTATATCTCGAGGGATGATATTTTTCCTTTGAATATCTTTACATACTGTTCTGTGATGTTTTTACCTCGAGGGGTGATGTTTTTATCTCGAAGGGTGATGTTTTTCCTTTAAATATCTATACATTTTTTTTTAAATATTGTTCTGTGATCTTTTTACCTTGCAATGAAAAAAAAACGATGAAATTACTGACGATGTAATGATTTGCAACGTAATTCCATTACAATGAAAATGTCTAATATGTAATTTCCAATCGATGAAATTACTGCGATGAAATAGTGTGAATCGATACCTAGGTGTCGCTTCGAAAACATAGACTTACAGTGTTATTTGATTGTGGTCTAGGTCATGTTCATCATGAAATATGAGTAATACATAAACTACCTTGTAGCTGGACGATATTTTTCATTTAATCTTAATTCCAGTGTTCCCTAATTACACACACAATTTGTGTTTTAAAAGTATAAAGATATGAACGTTAAGGGGCTGCCGTAATTCAAAAAGCTCTCTTAAAAACCTATCAACTCAAGGCCAGGCAATAACCTGTTTTGCTCTAGAGAAGTGCAAACACCGTAAAATTGAAGTATATTGTGTGAAGAGTGCCCACCATTTTTCCAAGGATAGCAATCACATTGTTAATAAGGACTAAAATATGTTAAGTCTGACTGTGAAAGCATATGGATTATAACAGCTTCAGCATCAACTACCATTCATTTAACAAACTAAGAGCCTGATAAAATTATTAATTAAGTGCATGTAGATTCCGATCCATTCTCAAGGTTGTCCTAGGATTAACTATTTACTACTACAATACATAACAACAGCTTAACTGTTTCCTTGCAGTACACTGGCAATCAAGAGACAAGTGCAGTATCTGGATTCCCGAAACACTGTTATAAGGGATGGAAGACTGATTTTTAGTCTGAATTTCTGCAGCTCCATGAAAAAGGCAATTTATTATTCAATTTCCATTCATTTGAAATTTATGATTTCGTGAAACTAGATCGAATGACATCATAGATCATATTTCTGGTTAATTGATAACTCCTGCATTAGATAATTGTTGAGCAAAGTTAATTACGCCTTTCCGTTCCTCTATTTGATGCACTTTCGCCAAAAAAAAGGTTTAATCCTTCAGACTAAACAACTTCTTAACAACAATAATTGCCATACATTTAGAAGTATCAGGGTCAAGCGCCCTCCCTTCTCATTAGAACTTGACTGAGGGTCTCTCCATAGAAAACATTCTAAATTAACATGTACCCTAAATGCGGTGTCCTTCACGGTCTCGATTCCAACTTCCATAATGAGAGGCTTTGGAAAACCTTACGTAAGGGTAATAGACAGCACGTTTCAATTAGAGGCAGACAGGGGAAATGCTTAGGCATAATGTGTGTAGAGCCTAAATGAGATTCTCGTGTACTTGCAGACTCAAAAGAAAATGTGAGTAAACAGGTGCAGTACTAAAAAAAAACACACACACACACACACACACACACACACTGTAGAACCTAATGCAACACGATATAATGAAAGATTTTGGAAACGAGAAACAATGTTAGCTTCAAAGAGGAAACAAGATCAGTATTTTGACTTTATTAATAAACCAATGGAATTAACAACACGAATGAAACTGTTATACCGTCCAAGTCCCAGCCAAAAAGTTCAGCTTAAAAAAAATTTATTGCAGAATTAGGAAAAATAGAAATTATATAAATGATTTCGTAAATTGCTTCTTTTTTCCTTCTTTTCTTTCGTCAATTAAACGCTTCACTAAATAAATGCGGAGAATTATGTTTTTTTTATGAGATGCTCAAAAGCTCTTTATGCTTTTAATCAAAAGTGATCATTTTTATCACATTTAAGAAGTGAAAAACATTACCGTGTTTTTCGATTCTGCACCTTCGTTTTCAAAATAACACGTTTTAATTCCAGATATCAAAGAATCCAAACGAACTGTTTCAATAAGTTCACGTTCATTAGCATTTCATCGATCCACTTGTCTCAGTTTACTTGCAAAGATTCAGAAAACTCGACTGAAATTCTGATATACGACAAAATGGAACTTTAAATGAAACTCATCATCACGGAAGGTAAGATCAGTTACTCGAGAACTTCAGTTCTTCGTAAAAGGATAATTTATCTTTTTAAGCTTATCTCACATACTCGTGGACTAATATGACTCTTGAATCTAAGACTAAGAGGTAAAATTATATTGTTTTGACGTCTCCTTACATCAAAGAATCCTCCAATGAGAGCAAGAGAAATAGAAATCGCTCATTTGGCACCGTTACTGAGGCCAAATGCATTAATAATGCTGGTAATATTGCAAGTGCAAGTAAAATAAAAGGTGATACTCGGAGTGAGTTCAGTTTTTAATTTAGGGGGAAAAACAATTTAAGTTTTTAGTTTAAGGGGAAAAATTCTTTAGATAAAAGTGACGTTTGGAATTTTATTTGCTATTCATCTGAAATTCTTTAGCTTTCAGTTCTGATGTTTCTATTGAATCAATTGTGATTATCTTGATTTTTACATTGCTTTAGTAATGTAAAAATTGCTCTTTTTTTTCATTTCGAGAGAAAAAATTAATAGACCGCATAAATTATGCTATTTTGCAGGTTTTATTTCACGATATTCTTTTGAAACATTCGGTTTTATGCATCTTTAATTAGCAAACACAGGATTTTTTTCTGCGTGTCCGTTTCATATTTTCAATTACATTTTCCGTAAAAGAACAGCGTACACTTTCCATTGCATAAATAAACTAGTATACTTTTATTACTCTGTTTTACTCATTTTTCCTTCATTTTTCTGGTAATTATATATATATATATATATATATATATATATATATATATATATATATATATATATATATATATATATATATATATATAATTCTTGTTGTAAGGTTTTGGCGACTTAGCTTGTTTGTAGTATGGATGGACTTGTAAGTTTTTTTTTTTTTTGCTGTTACTTATTCTAATTGCTGTTTTGGTTTTAAGTTATTTTCTTCTTTTCTTATGCAAAGTTTTCTTCTGTGCAAAAATTTTCTCACTTTAACCTGCAGTGGCCAGCTCTGAATTGTTTACTTCCAGCTACCCTTTTTACATTTTGGAATATTTGTTTTCCACAAGTGCCATCTAAACCACTGTATCTGGAAGAGGGAAGGACATGTCCCATTTCGAAAGCTAATGGAAGAATTTCTATTGCCTCAAATTTTTTGGTCGGTTTCCTTTATTGTTCTGGAAAAACACAAGAATGGCGTTTACCACGTTTACACGCACACACACACATCACATACACACACATATATGTGTGTGTGTAAAAGTGGTAAACACCGAAAGGGGATAGAAAAAAAGAAGCACAGGGAGATGGGCACAGCTGAAACAGGGGTAAGTAAGAGCAGCGAGATGTATAATCCCCCAAAATGTTTTTTTTTTATTTATTTATTTATTTATTTTTTTTAGAGCGGGAAGAATCTGGCGCTCAAATCGTAGCTTAAATGTTCGCTTTACCTCTGAACGGCTGCCAACACTTTTGGTTTTCTGAACAAATCTCTCTTTTATAACCCGGAACTGAGGACATAAAAGTCATCCGAGCAGTGAAAATGGGTGAGAAACAAGATTTACAACAAACTGCTGGAAAAGTTCACAACGTCAATTAGTTTGTGACTGCTCTTGCTGCTACTTTTCAAGAATCTCTCGGTGCTTTGCTTTCGCTTCCGTGCAGCCAAACTGTGCGAACCTCACTAAGCAAGCAAGGGGTGACATTGTCGTGCTCAGACGCTTTTTAGTTAATTGTTAACTCATTATAAATGTTTCTACCTGCCTGGGATGGCGAAAAGGACTCGTTCGGTCTCTGTCTCGAAGTATATTTGATGAAGTATATATCATTTACAATAAACTACGTATTCCGTTTTAACCGGAAACCATTTCGCAAAATTAGAACTTTCAGTCAACGGCAATTTACTAATAAGAAAAATTAAAATCTAAGAAACAGAGAGAGAGAGAGAGAGAGAGAGAGAGAGAGAGAGAATCATTTTCAAAATACAATGGAATAAGATAAAAGGAAGTCTCCGACGGTTCTGGACGAATTTCCAAAGATATCGAAGGCACTGCGATGGAAGAGAAATACAAACAGAGGTAAACTAACTTTCCTAAAAAGGTGCGACACAAAAAAGAAACGAAGCGAGACATTTGAGACATTATTTCCACTTTGCCTTGTCTGTCACGGACCAGTGAGATCGAGGTCGGTGAAACTATGATGTGACATAAGTTTATATTTCATCGTAGACAGAAAATTAAGTAAACACTATCATGGTTCTTCAATTTATACTCCTGGTTTCATACTTTTGTTATCAACTCATATGCTCTTAATCTGCATCGCACACGCGTATGCTTCAATACTTGGGGAATAACGTTTGTCTTGGGTGCATTAGGCCCAGTTCAAGCGTTAATCGCTCGGTTGCAGAAAGCTGTGACCGTACACACTATGGCGGTTGGCCGTGTGTTTCCTTCAGTATGGAAGTGGGGGAAATGGCGCGTATCGCCAGTGGCAGCGGCGAAAGAAAAGACAGAGACATTACTGGGTGCACAGCCTTTTAAGGGACATCAATACGCATGGTATGTTCGTAACACTGTCTCCGAGACAAAATATGACTCCAAATCCTTCAGTTGTTTCAGAATGTCCATAAAATCATTTAACGATTCACTTGCGCTGACTAAGGATAGCATTTCATCACATACCTGTAACATAATGCGAAAACATATTTCACCAGAAGAAAATCTTGTATTAACACTAAGGTGAATCCTTTACTTGTTGCACAGACCATTCTCCGTTGTGCAAATCTATATTTTACTCGAATATATCAAGGTATTCTGATTGTCTTGCAGAAACCGAGCTCTCCGAAGGGGAGTTAGTGCCGCCAGTAGACCTCATGCGGTGCACTATAGGCATTACTTAAGGGTCTTTGCAGCGTGCCTTCGGCCCCCACCTGCAACCCCTATCGTTCCTTTAACTTTACCCCCTTTCATATTCTCTATCTTCCATCTTACTTTCCGCCCTCTTCCAATAATTGATTCATAGTGTAATTGCGAAGTTTTCCTCCTGTTACACCTTTCAAACCTTTTATTGTCAATTTCCGTTTCAGCGCTGAATGACTTCATAGGTCCCAGCGCTTGGCCTTTGGCGTAAATTCTATATTCAGTTCAGAAACAGAGCTTGCAGCTTCTGGTGGAGTGACTGTAGAGGTAGAGTCGGAGTGTGACTGGTTTTACCCGAGTATTGTGGATATGGCTGGTGAATATGGAAGAGGGACTGACTGCATGGTGGGGAGTTTGGGCGGGTGCTCCAAATGTCTGCATGTTCAGTTACTTTTAATATTAAAGTTTTTGTCATCAAACGGATGTTTTCATGCACCTTCTTTAATCCTATGCATATTGATAAACATAAAAATTTGTCATTATCTTGGCCATTTCGTTTATCTTTCCCCTTTTGTCTTGAAAATAAAAATTTCCCCAAAATATCAGAAAATGCCCATCAACCGGTTTTGGCTTGACTTTTTTTTTTTTTTTTTTTTGCTGACGCACTTTCCCTTCTACCACCTTCTGCTGTCAAGTCTAAATCTTCATCAAGCAAAGCTTTCGTTCCACTTGTATCGTTTTCAAGATAACTAGTCTGCATTTTAATGTGTGGCGTAGATAAAACTTCTCGGTCAACTGAACAAACGCAAGTGAACATGTATATCTCGCCGACCTACCGCGCGGTAGCAAGGAAAAACTAAGATCGCCCGGTTGCCTAGCTGGTTAACAAAACCGTGAGGCTGTGTGGCACACCCCTGTACTTTGTCATTAACTTTGCGACCGCGCGGGTCGGAACTGAAGAGGTTGAAACCGCCCTCTGTAAACATGCTCTTATTGTGGAGTAACAAATCTGCATCAGTAGCAATTACCAATTAATTTTTTTCTCTGTTCATTTATAATTTTATTATTCATATATGCTCTTGAAAATATAAGGGCTGCCTCGCGTTCCCGGAATTTGATGAGGTGAATCTAGTTTTGTAATGTATGTTACACATTTTCTACTTCCTAATTCGAAGACTTTTCAGTTTAAGCAATCTGGGAAGTGAAAAGGCAATGGGTTTGGCGCTATATGCAGACGGTAATCAGGAATTAACAAAGGTACTGATCCTGAGGGACTCGAGATAATCTTACGAAATGGCAGTGATTTTTAGATCGTTGTCGAGTGGCTGGTCCTAGTTTGAGTAAAAATCGTTCTTTCCGTTTATTTATTTATTTATTTTTTTTGTACTGTTTTTTGTCTTACAAAATGTTATCGCGACGGTGATCTTGTATACCATTTTTTGTTGTAGTTATTATTGAGAGGACTCTGCAACTATTGTTTCGCATAATTCCCTCATGGTTTATATGCTGAGTCCTCGTGTCCCTATGAAATGCAAGCGCAAGAAGGTATTAGGTCGAATGAAGAATTATGAATTGATTTTCAGGCATTCCCAGCAATTAAAAGAGGCGTGAATATTGTCAGTAATTTGGATCAATTATGATGTCATTAAAATAGTTCTCCTACAGGTTTCTGCTAAGCATTTACATAGATCGCAAAAATATGTCTCCCTCATACCTGCGGTATTACAGCGATCGTTGCTGGTAAATCGACGCTGCAGCCGGCTCATAAAAAAAAGAAAAGAAAAACAAACTAACTTTCGAAGGTGCAAATTATGACAGTGTTGCCAGACTATCCTTTCTCTCTCCGTTGAAGGAGGTCCAATTCTTCAGTGACATCCTGAGAGATTCTTCAGTCGTTCTTTTTATTGACTTCTTCTCTTCTTGGAACGGGATCAAGAGGCCCAGCTAATAACAGATGATGACTCTGTAGCTTTTATGTAACTATGAGAGTGGCAGACCTTTGGCTGTTAAGTCTAAGGAGGTTAGATTTATGTCCCCAGTTTAACTTTGTTTCCACTCTCTCTCCTTCTCTACAGCCATTTCTATTCATTATTGATTAGATTTACTATCCATTTCTAATTGTCATTTCCTCCTCTCTGTTTTTCTTAGTTATTCTATTTATTTCACATTGGATTTCATTACTTATATTTTTCTTCCAGCGTATTTTAACAAAGCTTCGAATTTTAATCTGTTGGATATACTTAAATTTTTGTATTGCATCCCGGCATGGTAGCAGCGTATTTACTTGAAGCTACAATCCCAAAACACTGCTAATACCAAATAATCCTTTTGACAGGATTTTAAACGATTCATTAGGGTTCCTCTTCTGAAGAAGTTCCCATAGATCACAATGGCAGTTATGTTCTCCACCCTGTAATATTTGCGGCCTGTATGTTCATACATGTCACCTATTAGCAGTGCATACAATCCCTTCGTTTTCCCTTAGACCAGGTATGCAACATGCTGAAAGCTCATTCATTTTTCTAGATGGAGATCCAGCCATTTTTTCGCTAATGCTGTCGGCTTTCGTATCACTACTCACGCCTTTTATCCAGGTTGTTCAAAACGTCCATTAACCTGTCTCCTTTTCTAAGCTTTTGGCTATCTGTTACTTTACTTTTTTAAACGCCTTTGCCCGGATGGAATAATTTATCGCAAATATCATGATTTGCGAGACCCGTCAAAATTTAAATATACATCATTCAGCTGCTCTAAGATGGCTTAGGTTAGGCCTTTCCTCTAGAAAATGAAAGGAGCCATCGATATGAGAAAGCTTAGGATTCACATAATAAAGATAATAATGATTAACTACCAAGACTACTTAGTTTTCTAAACTAGAGTAGTCCTGGTAGTGATATCAAAATCAATGTTATCGCTACACTCATTTGCCGTTGCATTCCTTTATTCATTTTTCTCTACTGATTAGAGAAATAGGGGGTAAGATTTAATTTAATTGACAGTAAAGATGATATCCCAGGATTAGGTCCCATGGGTGAGAGCAGACTTTTTCTTCAACAGAGCATATCATTGTTTCAAGTAAAATTAAAAGATGTTAAAAGGTAAGAGTTTACTATGAGAAGGTAAAAAATCGACAGATATTTTCACTGATCACGGAGAAGCATTGTTTTCCTAATGCATTTGTTTAAAAGCCATTACATCGGATGAAATGAAACAAGAGAGAAAAAGAAGATGGGACAAAACCTGGGACGTGATGAATATCAAGTGGATACTGAATAAGTGAAAGCAATAATGAGAGACCAACAGACGAGGAAAAGTCACAGATGGTGCTAGGTGATAATGCGACCGGTAGGTGTTACAAAAGGAAAACTAGAGTATCTTGTATTTGTAATTACTTACTTTAGGAAAACAGCATTCGCAGGTAATTATTAGCTAAAAAATATGTATAAATCGGTCTCAGCCCGCCCCCCCCTCCAAAACAAAAAAAGAGAACACGAAGGAATTACTTCCAATACCTAAGTAGAAACGAAAAATTATAGCGACAGTTTAAAGACAATATGTAAGTTACATAATCTTATAACATTACAAATCCGAAACCAACTTTTCCATCTGCGTAGATTTCAAAGCAAGAAAAGTTTATTCTTCTGGAAGGGAAATAAGAGAAGATATTGCGGTGAAAGGTTTGGAAATGGGTCAGAAGAAGCTCCGAATCTTTCCTAGTTTGTTGGGGGTCGTTATCTAGGACTAATATTTCTTGGGGTCATTATCTTTATGATATTTGCTGTAGTTTTCCCCAACGGGGTTGTACTATACACGCCGCAAAGGTGGGTACATACCGGTTAAAACCCTTGTGGGTCGCCATCTAGGAAAGATCCGAAGCTTCTTTTGACTTCTGCACTTTAAAGAGATGGTTACTTGGTGGGGAGAGGGCCCGTGTATTTTGTTAAATCATTATACTTTTCTTGGAGGATTTAAAATAATATTTAAGAAGAAGAATCTCATTTTAGTAGGTTTTGTTAAATGTTACAGGAGCACTGTCAGATTTTATGATAGCAATAATCTTTTATTTATGCAGGGAGGGCTTTGTATGTAAGTCGTCTAAATATGCAAATAAATTTTACAGCGAATCTGCTTGACCTTCTTCTTGCATGACTGGAACGCATTTTACGCGAAACAGAAAGACTCTATATAACATCAAGAGTGTTGATAGAGCTTTAATAATAATAATAATAATAATAATAATAATAATAATAATAATAATAATAATAATAATAATAATAATAATAATAATAATGATATAAAAAAGATTAAGATAAAGAAAGAGATGAGTAATTTTTTATTGGAATCCATAGATGGATTTTAACTTGAATTATTTATTTTTTTTAATTATTGTCCGTATTAGTGCAAAAAAAAAAACGACCCCATCTACAACACAACATTTTGTTCCTCCCTCGCAGTTAATAAAGAGGCTGACTAACAGATTACCGTTTAAATACTTCTACAGTATAGGCGAAAGTAATGAACATTTGCAATTTTGGGCAAAAGAAAATACAGATAAAGTAAAAGCCGTTTCTTTTCATGATAATTAGTTACGTATCGTTGTACTCAATTATGACTAATCAGAAAAATAAAACAACCCTAGTACCCATATTCATTGCATTAATTATGTATGAGTGAAATTATGAATAACCGGACATTGAAAATAGACGTACCAGTCATGGCCTCCTGAAGACTACAGGCAGGAAAATGCAAAGGCATCCAAATTCAACGACAGGCATAAATAATCCGAAGTCATTCTCATTGCTTTTCAAGAACCACAGATGGTAAATCAGCTCGTTGAGAGGTTCGTCCAAGTATAGGGTGACATAAGGATAAATAAATATCTGCCTCTTATTGATCCATGATATGGAACTGTCTCTGAAAGGATAGGAATGGAATGGAATATAAGATTTAGGTCAATGACTAAGTGCTGGGACCAATGGGATTATTCAGCTCTGAAAGGGAAATCGAAAGTAAACAGGAGGAAAACCTTGCAGTTGCACCATGAAACGATAGTTAGGAGAGACAGAAAAAAGAATATGAACGGAGGTACAGTGAAAGGTATTAAAGGGGTTGCAGCTGGGGCCCAAGGGATGTTGCAAAGAACCCTAAAGTAATGCCTACAGTGCACCCCGTGAGGTACACTCATCCCTACAGGGATTAGCGTACTAATCCCTACAGGGGAGTGAAAGGATAAAAAACACTTGATTCTAAACTCCTTCCCACAAGAGGCGAAGAGTTCATTTCGCCTTACCTCTTGAAATTGGCAATGACGAAGGTTGCTGGGTTTACCAAATTCAAAGCTCAAACTGTCGGCGGAAATGAATGGAGGCTGACTCACATGATTAAAGAGAAAATAGAGCACAGTCCGTGAAGACCGTTTGAAAGGCCACGTCTGACTGATTCCTCTGTTGGAACAAAAGGGCGAAAACCTCTCATGGCAGCAGACGCCATTACTGATCCGTAATAGGAAGAGCGACATTGCAATTATGTAGGAAACTGAAAGAAGACGTTCGCTAACTGTGAGAGATATTCTAGATTAACCGCAAAGCCTAAGAAGTATTTACCGAGAGCTTGCCAAGTTGTTCATTCAAATTAAAATGCACGTGACGACTAAATAGAACCCGCAGCATTTACAGTAAATATTATTCACATATTCTTAGTTATATTCCTTATAAACATAATTTCAATATATATTGACTAAGTGGATGATGTTGAAATTCTCTGTAATTTTAGCTTGTAAAAACCCTGTTGCTAACAGTGAAAGCTTTTCTGCCATAATAAGAAATCCGCTTCACGTCTGCTTCGCGGTCGAAGGTAAGTTTACTAATGGGCTTCATGTTCAGAAGAAGCGTATTCCGGGACAGAATGATAAACAATTCTCGGATAAGAAAGTAAATATGTTGACCACCATGGAAAAAGAAGGAAAGAAATACAATGTTGTCAGTTACATAGGAAATAAACTAGACAGATATGGAACCAGTTCTCGGCATTTGAAATAATACAGAGACGCGGAAAGGAAGCTTGACTAGCAAAGCCTTGCGGCACTCTTTGAGAAATGGATTAAAAGCACCGAGTATCTATCTATCTATCTATCTATCTATCTATCTATCTGATAAAGTAAAATCAATTTAGATATAAACTCCAACTGGTAAAGTGATGAAGCCGGGATGCAAAGCACGCATGAGTTTCAGCACGATACCAAATCCCAATTCACTTACGGATTTACGATATTAACAACTATCGATCACTTATTTACAAATGCTACATGGAAAATGAAATGGCAATTTCCTGCAGGCGCTCTGGAGCCGTTAATTTGATGCCATGCACATCATCTAGACACACTGCGCCTTAGTTCTCTGTCCGTCCCTCTTTTTCCTGTCCGCCCTCACATCTTAATAAAAAAAAAATATGAGAAAAAAAATTAAACACGCTATTATTAAAATGCACTAAAAAGTGAAAAATATTTAATCTTTTGAGGCACATCAGAATTTTCTTACAATTAATCATGTCTACAAAAATAAAAGCGTGGGCGCCAAATATGGAAAGAAGCGCTACAAGAAAAGAAATATATATATATTTTTTCATGTCTTGTAGCATTTCCTGCTATGTTTTGACCCCACGCTTTTATTTTTGTAGACATGATAATTGTAAGAAAATCCTGGTGTGCTCTAAAGATTTATTTTCCACTTTTTATTGCATTTTAATAAAAGCAATTTTTTTCATATTCTTTTTTTTATTTCATAGATTTTAGTTTTGACAGAAACTGTAACTGATTTGTGATTGTAGCTAACGAAATTGATATCCTGTCGAGCCAAAGAAGAATTGAAAAGGCCGTAGAGTTATTTACTGCGAAAGACGTTCAAAACTCTGTAGGTTAAAGTCAGCAATGATCGTGAGTCTGGCAACGCTATATGCAGTATATATATATATATATATATATATATATATATATATATATATATATATATATATATATATATACATATATTGATATATATATATATATATATATATATATATATATATATATATATATATATATATATATATATATATATATATATATATATATATATACATATATATATATATATATATATATATATATATATATATATATATATATATATATATATAATATATAACCTCGTTAAAATATGATGTACACATTCACACATATTGATATCCTTGAAGCCGAAAGCAGGAGGAAAATGTTGTTTCTCTTGGAATGGGTGTTAATCCTGTAGCTCCATCGTCTTAGAATTAAGTATCAGATGCTTTAAGACTGGAATATCTTCTCTTATTCATTTAACCTTCGGATTACTGTTAGTATGTATCAGTGGCGAAATGGATTTACTGTGTAATTATACTGGCACATTCATGGATATCACGTGAAAAGGCCATTTACAATGGCATCTACTGCATACTGACATGCAATGGGGCTTTCTATGAAAGCGCGCAGACAGCCAACAGCAGGCAGTCATATAACTGGCACTGACTTCTGAGTGGGAGAGAAATGCTGCGAGTTTGTTGCTGTTACACCTTAGATGCGAATTCAGCAAGCTTTCGAACTGAAACTTACTCTCTCCTTTCATTTCCAGTTACACTGCCATTGACATATGACTGTGCACAAGGGTCTTCTAAAGCATCGCACGTCGAAAATCACATTACCAGACCGACATACAAATTGCACCATTCAAAGACAATAAACAAGTTCAACAGAATATGGAATCTAGTACCTATAAGTACGTAACAGGTATTAAGCAATTTACCATAATATTTTGGAATGTTTACCTCCAAGGGAGCGAGTTCGATGACCATTTCATCATGTTCAATAATCCAAGTAAAATGAAGTCACCACATCTCAAAGACGGGCGTTTCTTGGTCACTCCCATAAAAGCTCCATAAATAAAGTTGTTAAATATTTCTTGAGAAATTTCTTTTCAGTGAATTTAGTGACAAAATAAATGTAGAAATATTCAGGGACTCTATTTAAACAACAACGCTAACAAAGTAAATCATGATTGTCAAGGTAATTTAAACCAGACAGTGATCAAATCGCCATCATTTGGATCTACTGAAACACTGATTGTTTATTTCGTTACAAAGGTGAAGGGACAGGAATAAAAGGACGTGTGTATTGTTAGGAATAAGCGAGAAAAAAATAAATATATAAAATAAAATAAATAAATAAAAAAGGCACAGAAAGATGGACTATATATTTAACTTAAGAGAACCGTTAAAATGGCTGTTAGAGTTCCTTATCCATTTTTAGCAGTCTTCACTTGGAGCGTATATTTGGAGATTCCTTTACGAGTGTGCTAGGAAGTAAAAGAAGAATGTTGGTAAAAATTCACTTGAGGTATTCACGAGTATTTATGACAATGATTTAAGGGTGCTCCGTGGATGTAACTTTTGGTACCAAATTTCTCACTATTCACCTCCACAAGAAGTCATAACTGATATGGCCGCTATGGATTGACAACGCAGTGATTGCTGGTGATTTAAATATTATTCTTTCCACTGGGGATGATGTTTTTCCTCTACAATAGGCATGGCAAAGCTTAATATTGTCTTGAATATATATATATATATATATATATATATATATATATATATATATATATATATATATATATATATATATATATATATATATATATATATATATATATATTTCAATAAATGACATAATTATTGCTGAAGCACAGCCTTTTATTATCTTCTTTATTTCATCAACTTTTATATGACCACTGCAGCTTATATAATAGTACGCATGCCTATTTCTATGTTTATTTCCGATACAGCTATTATCCCTGACTTTCTTGACATGACTGCCACTTTTGTTACTATCAATAATTAAGGTATTAAAATTGTCTTAAATCATGTAAATTTTGTTGCTCAATGTGGAATATTTTCCGCTTAAACAAAGAACAAAGACTTTTAATTGTTGAAGATTACCTCTAAGTTACTTGTAAGGAGATCCGATATTCATTTTTTGCCAATAAGTTTGTAATCTCTTTAACAATAAATGAATTCTCTCTCTCTCTCTCTCTCTCTCTCTCTCTCTCTCTCTCTCTCTCTCTCTCTCTCTCTCTCTCTCTCATTCGGATCAAAGCGCCATTCTTCCTTTATGGGCTCTCCTTCATTTCTGTCAGCCTTCTTGTGGTAAATTGTGCTGCAACCTAATTTCTTTTTATCACTGGGTGGTCTTTGGATGCTGTTTAACCAACAAGGGTTATTTTTCTGGGACCATGAATAAGGGCCATCTAAAGACTTTTTTTTTTGTTAGCTGATGTGGGCTTCTTCGATTTTCATAATGGCATATCTGTGATCGTTATCCCTAATGGGAATTCCAACAACCTTTGTTGCCTTTTATTTCCAGTTTCTAAATTCTTCGTTATCATAAAAGAAAACATGCTTCTCTGGAAAGTTCGGTGCTATGAATTAATGAAGAAACAGCGAAAAAATCTTTCGTTAGCTGAGAAGATAAAAAAAAATATATATTGTATACGGGACGTGGTATTTGATGCAAAAAAAAAAAAAAAAACTACAAAAAAAGTTGAATGCTCGTATGATAAACGATGCTAATCGCCAGAAGATCCCCTTTCAACCTCCGTAATGAAAGGACACTTGCACTCTGGGTAATAGGAATAAGGAGTGATTATAATGCTCCTATCATGGCAGCCTTGTGATCAGGGTGCTTGCCTCGAGACTACAGTGATCCTGGGACAACCAGCAAACCCAAAGTCTCTCTCTCTCTCTCTCTCTCTCTCTCTCTCTCTCTCTCTCTCTCTCTCTCTTCTCTCTCTCTCTCTCTCTCTCTCTCTCTCTCTCTCTCTCTCTCATAAAAATACTTGCTTCTAATCAGTTCTGAGACCCGGGAAACAATAGGCATGATCATCTCTTCCAATATCCTTATAGAAGGTTCTTGAAGATATTGATCTCAAGAGACGTTGTCACATCATATGACACGACATGACAGATATTTAGTGAAATCCAGAACATGCGAAGTGACAGAGTGATAATAGCCTCCTTAAGCAATGACGCAAATGTTTTTCATCTTTTGTTATTTCCTTAACAATGCTGAAACATAAATCATGTCTATTCGATAATCATAAGACTTTACTATAAACATTTATTTTCATTTACTTGTTATGGGCATCGCTTAAATTTGTCACCATACCAGTCCGCTGCAATGGCTTAGAAAAATCGCTGTTTGAAAAGTCTTTCCTTGAAATGATACGGTTCCAGTCTTCACCAATTATCATCTTGCTAGATACCTTATTTAGCCTGGAAATTAGATACTGGTAGACATTTAAAGTGAATACACCCAATTTCTTAGCAATAATAGTTGCTGTACCTCACCCATGAGCGAATGGAGCTAGATACAGTGGCATGTCCAGCCCCACAACTCTTCCAAATACGTAATTATCTGCAAGAGAAGTCTGTAAAGCCAATTCTGTTTCATAGTTTACTGACTTAAACACAAGGATTTTGCAAACTGCTGGATAAAAATTAACACTGGCACTGCTTTTCAAGCCTAAGAGCAACTTCATAAAATACCTCCCTTTTTAAGAAAGCACAGCTCACTTGTCAATATCCCTCTTGAATAACAATAGTGCCACATGGCTTTATGCGCAAAAGACAAATTAAGCTCCTTATGGTATGAGAGCTTTCATTCTTAGGTCGGATGTGGCATGGATTGCTCGTATTACGGAATAAAACGTGATGCAAAACATAGATTATTTACTTCCTTCACACATTGATCAGTCTTTTAATTAAACCTTCAAATTCCAATTGAATAATTCACCCTGTGACAAAGTGGATTTGAAAACAATAAATTACTTATAGTTAGCAGTCGAGCACCGGTTAATCTAGATTTTTTTTAGGAACAATCTAAAATGGTCGTGGATGCCATTACATCGTGAATTCTCAGTAAGTTATTAAAATGATTGCGCTAATTGTCTCAGAGTCAATTGATGATGAAATCTTTAAAAACTGCAGCTGTTTGTACATAGCTCAAGACATTTTCATCAGAACAGACGTAGCTGATTCTCTTCGTGTTAAAAAAAAAAAAAAATAACACTAAAGGTGACAATTCCTACTCTGTTTCAGTTGCATTGTGCATTTTTCCTTTATGTTGATAGGTAGAGGCATTTTATGCTCAGTAGAAACTGAAATTTTCAGTACATACTTCTTAACATCACATGTTCAAGGTCTGCATGTTTTTTCATAATTTTAGGGCTTATATAATACATATCTCTCGTTACAGCAAATACTGTTCCAATGACTTACTATTTCGAACCTAAATGATTACGCGATAAAGGTCTAAGGATAAAATATTGCTTCTGTATGAAATTTTCTAAACCGCGCTCATCATAAAAGCTGGGTCTAACGAACTGATTATTCATTAAAATTTATCAGCATTCCTTCTCTCGTCAAAAAAGAATTAGGAATCACCAGTAGACAAATCCCTGGCTCCCCTCTTAACGGCCCTTAATGGTCCCTTGGAGGTCCTCCACTAATTACTTTATCACTTCGTTAAACAGGAGCCAAACCCGCCAAAAGGGAAAGGATATTAGATCAGCCTATAATTTACAAGATGAGCGACGCCAAATATTAAAGAACTTCCATTTAAAGGGACCCTGCCGTTTCAGCTACTGCTCATATTTTAAGGGATAGTCGAACTTATTATAAAAACATAGCATTGACAGGGACACTGTCGTTATTTTTGGTAATTTGCTCCCTTACTCCAATGGCAGTTAACTTGAATTTCGTCAGGATATTCCTCATAAGACCAACAAGGGGCTGTAATTTGCTCAAGTCAAAGTTGAATGTCAGAAGAAGAAGATAATCTAACCTAGTTAGCACCAAGGTTCCTGGTCTCCTGCTTGGCTTCTTAAAACAATAACATCATGAGAAGGTGATCAACCACTGTCTATTCTCCGTCTTTCTTCGAAACAATGAAAATAACATAAAAGTATAAGGGATTGAAATGACTAAAAAGTAGAATTCAACATTCAATAGAAACTGGATTTTTGTATTAGTACCTTTTCATGGTTTTTATAGGGAAGATTTTGCAGTTGTTTATTTTAAAGATTAAACTCTGAAAATTTGTATACGTGCTTTTATCAAATTGCAAACATCAACTGAAGGCTGTAAACAAGAACAATGAGAACTGATTTGAATCTACATTACTCTGTATTTTGTTTATACAAAAGAAATCATTATCAAGAACAAAAACTTTAATAGCGATTTTCTTGGAAACATGAATAAATCTCCAGTCGTCAAAAGCACATGACAGCTCTGCTCTAATGAGATTATTTAGATGTATTCATAAATGTTTGTTATGGAATGGTAGTTTGACCTTCGGTTGACCTCATTTTCGGGGATTAAGCTTTGAAATTCTTTGTTTCTGAGTCAAACATCCATACCTGATGTCAATTATCATGTATTTTGAAACACTTTGAGTGGAAACATTTCCATCACTTTGAACTTGGCCTTCTACAGGTGAAAACTTGCTGAGGAGTTTATTCTTGTACCCTGTCACTTCATAACAAAGTATAGCGGAATGTTGCTTATTATTAAGTGGTGACTGAGGCTTATTAAGATATCACGGAAATATGCTTTCAGTGTGATATTTCTCCTAATGCTAGTTAGCCATTCACTTCTCTGGTAAGCATACTCCAGGAAGGTTATCGTCTGTTGTTATTCACGTAAGCTGTAATAGAGATTGACATGCTTGATGTCATATTTTTCCCTGACCTCTATAGAGAGAGAGAGAGAGAGAGAGAGAGAGAGGGAGAGAGAGAGGGACAGAGATTGTATATATTATATATATATATATATATATATATATATATATATATATATATATATGTCTCTCTCTCTCTCTCTCTCTCTCTCTCTCTCTCTCTCTCTCTCTCTCTCTCTCTCTCTCTCTCTCTCTCTCTCTATATATATATATATATATATATATATATATATATATATATATATATATATATATATATATATATATATATATATTATATATATGTGTGTGTGTGTGCGCGTGTGTGTGTGTGTGTTATCAGTAATGACGTAACGTCAGTGCTTACCTGTTACTGCAAAGTCGGGACGTCCTCCCCCTAATGGTAGCCTGCTAGAGACCAGGCGGAAAGGACTACTGGTTTCACCCCAGCACTCACTTACCCCTCATTCTTTCTCTCTCTCTCTCTCTCTCTCTCTCTCTCTCTCTCTCTCTCTCTCTCTCTCTCTCTCTCATTTGGATCAAAGTTCCATTCTTCAATTTATGGAGTCTCCTTCATTTCTGTTAGCCTTCCTGGGGGAAATTGTGCTGCAATCTAATATCTTTTTATCACTAGGTGGTCTTTGGACGCTATTTAACCAAGTGACGAGCGTATTACTGGAGGACTCCCACAAAGACCAACAAGGGTTATTTTTCTGCGACCATGAATAAGAACCATCTAAAGACTTATTATTATTATAATTTTTTTTTTGGCTGATGAGGGCTTCTTCGATTTTCATAATGGCATATCTGTGATCGTTATCCCTAATGGGAATTCCAACAACCTTTATTTCCAGTTTCTAAATTCCTCGTTATCATAAAAGAAAACATGCTTCTCTGGAAAGTTCGGTGCTACGAATTAATGAAGAAACAGCGAGAAGATAAAAAAAAATATTATATACGGGAAGTGGTATTTGATGGAAAAAAAAAATACAAAAAAAGTTGAATGTTCGTATGATAAACGATGCTAATCGCCAGAAGATCCCCTTTCAACCTCCGTAATGGAAGGACACTTGCCCTCAGGGTAACCCGGGAAACAATAGGCATGATCATCTCTTCCAATATTCTTATGGAAGGTTCTTGAAGACATTGATCTCGGGAGACGTTGTCACATCATAAGACATGACATGATGAATATTTAGAGAAATCCAGAAAATACAAAGTGACAGAGGAGAAGAGCTTCCTGAAGCGATGACGAAAATGTTTTTCATCTTTTATTATTTCTTAACAATGCGGAAACATAAATCATGTCTATTCGAGGATCATAAGACTTTACTATAATCATATATTTTCATGTACTTGTTATGGGTATCGTTTAAATTTGTCACCATACCAGTCCGCTGCAATGGCTTAGAAAAAGAGCTGTTTGGAAAATCTTTCCTTGAAATGATACGGTTCCAGTCTTCACCAATTATCATCTTACTAGATACCTTATTTAGCCTGGAAGTTACATATTGGTAGACATTTATAGTGAATAAATCCAATTTCTTCGCAATAATAGTTGCTGTACCTCACTCATGTGCTTCCCAGTGCATAATTATCTGCAAGAGAAGTCTGTAAAGTCAATTCTGTTTCATAGTTTACTGACTTAAACACCAGGATTTTGCAAACTGCTGGATAAAAATTAACATTGGCGCTGCTTTTCAAGCCTGAGAGCAACTTCATAAAATACCTCCCTTTTGAAGAAAGCGCAGCTCGCTTGTCAATATCCCTCTTGAATAACAATAGTGCCACATGTCTTCATGCACAAAGGACAAAGTAAGCTCCTTATGGCATAAGAGCTTTCATTCTTAGGTCGGATGTGGCACGGATTGCTCGTATTGCGGAATAAAACGTGATGCAAAACATAGCTTATTTACTTCCTTCACATATTGACCAATCTGTTAATTAAACCTTCAAATTCTAAATGAATATCCTGTAACAAAGTGGATTTGAAAACATTAAATCATTCATAGTTAGCAGTCGAGTACCGATTAATCGAGATTTTTCAGAAACAATCTAAAATGGTCGTGGATGCCCTTACACCGTAAATTCTCAGTATATTATTTAAATGGTTGCGCTGATTACTCAGAGACAATTGATGGTAAAAAATGTAGCTGTTTCCACATAGTTAAAAATATTTTCATGAGAACGAACGTGTTGATTCTCCTTGCGTAAAAACAAAATAATAAAACTGAAGGTGTCAATTTCTACTCTAAGTCAGTTACATTATGCATTTTTCCTTTATGTTTATAGGTAGAGGCATTTTGTGTTCAGTAGAAATTGAAATTTTCAGTACATACTTCACAACATCATATTTTCATGGTCTACATGTTTTTCATAATTCTAGGGCTTATATTTTTTATTATATAATACATGTTTCTCGTTACAGCAAATATTACTTCAGTGACTTACTATTTCCGAAGCTAAATGACTACACGATAAACGTCCAAGGAAAAAGTATTGCTTCTGTATGAAATTTCCTAGACCGCACTCATCATAAAAGCTGGGTCTAACGAACTGATTAATCATTAAAATTCCTCAGCATTACTTCTCTAATCAAAAAATAATTAGGAATCAGCAGTAGACAAATTCCTGGGTCCCCTCTTAACGGCCTTTGATGGTCTCTTGGAAGTTAAACGGGAGCCAAACCCAGCAAAAGGGAATGGAGACTAGATCAGCCAATAATTTACAAGATGAGCGACGCCAAATATTAAAGAGCGTCCTTAAAGGGATTCTGCCATTTCAGCTACTGCTCATATTTTAAGGGATGGTCGAACTTATAAGAATGGACAGGGACACTGTCGTTATTTCTAGTAATTTGCTCCCTTACTCCAATGACAGTTAACTTGAATTTCGTCAGGGTATTCCTCATAAGACCAACAAGGGACTGTAATTTGTTCAAGTCAAAGTCGAATGTCAGAAGAAAAAGATAATCTAACCTACTATGGGTTTCACAGACAGTGCAAGTGCGATTTTTTGCAATTATTCTGTAACGAACACTCGTATCAGTACGAGATTTTGCTATAGTGTTTTACACCCAGTGAGGAAATTTATCATGAATCATTTATTGTAAATAATAAAGACTTTTGTACCTATACCAAGAGGCAAAACTCATTAGCCAAGCAAGAAAACGAACACCAGCTTAGAAAAGCTGCGCCTACCTACCATCCCCCATCACCTTCAACCCCCTTCTTCTTCCTTCCCTTTCCTTTCTTCCCTCACCTGCCCTACGTCCTTCCTTCTCTCTCTCTCTCTCTCTCTCTCTCTCTCTCTCTCGCTGAAAGTTGCTTTGATTGAAACATATTTTTGTATAAATGTAACGATTCACTGGTTGTTACCCTCCAGTTAACTGATCTATTTATACACTGATTTGAGCGCTCTCTCTCTCTCTCTCTCTCTCTCTCTCTCTCTCTCTCTCTCTCTCTCTCTCTGCCTTTCTGTCAGTTTCTACAAATGTGGGGAGTGGTACAGAGGCTTAACCATTTTTTCCTTTTGCCCCCATGCTTCTTAAATTTAAAGTGTTTCCTAAATAGCAATATATATATATATATATATATATATATATATATATATATATATATATATATATATATATATATATATATATATATATATATATATATATATATAAATCATAATATAATGTCTTTGAACAACATGTAATTGTACACCATTATATCATTGCTTATTTCGGGATTGGGTATGAGCGTAGATGATAGGTATTCATAGGAAATGAGAAACAAAATTTTTATTTCACCTAATATCACATATATTCGCCCCCAACCCCACCCTTTCCCCCCCCCCCCCCGCCCCCATGAAAACTTATAACGCTCTGTAAGGACTCAATTGAATTTGATTGAATATTTGTATCAATTGATAACGGGACTCGAATGTGGGTAGGATGTAATCCTTCATATTTAATTTTCTTTGAAGTTTCTTGTATTTTTATTATTATTTCTTTTTTTTTTTTAGTCTTCATCGCTTTCTAAGAGCAAGTCAACTTCATCGCCAGTGTCACTGTCAAGACTAATAATGGCAGGATCAATACTGTCATGCATGTTATCTGTTGAACGATAACTGTCCTCGAAAGCTCGTGATCGACGTACTGCCCCTGCTTCCTCCAATCTGGTCTGCAGGTCTGCTCGGGTGAAACGTTGGAGTGAGGAGCGCACATATCGTTTCATGTGTCCCCACACCTGCTCGATTGCATTGAACTCGGGATGTGCGGGCGGCAGGCAGACGATTTCGTGACCCCATTCCCGAATGGTGTTATCTACCTTGTACTCAGGCTCTGGCCTATTTTGACGGCATATGTAGAGGAGTTCAGGTCTTGTAGCATGCTGCAGGAAGGATATATTTCTGCGCTGTAACCATTCAATGAGGTCAGATTTCCTGGTAGCAGTGGTGTGACAACGACTCTCTTCAGTCATTATACTATGGTATGGAGCACTGCCCATCACTAATACCGAAGGCTCCTCTAGGAGTGGCAGGAGCTGAGTTGTTAGCCACCGTAGGAGCATTTCGCCATTCATTTCCCCGTGGTAGTCGCCGCCGGTATTTTTAGCAGGGAAGCAGAGGAAGGAGCCCTCAATGAAGCCATCGGCTGTACCACCTGCGACTACCACGAAACGTTCCCCCTCTCCTGGTGGCACCTGACGGCTGTAATTGGCACTGGTATTTGGCTGTGTGGTATCCACCCATTCCATGTTATGACTCATTCTGGTTGTGAACCACGTTTCATCAAGGTACACTACCTCCCTGCCGTCTTCCCTGTGTCTTTGAAGGTCCCGCAGGGAACGTATCCTTTGGCACATGATGTCAATCGTCTCCTTCCTGACATACATCTTGCGCTGAGTGGTCTTATACTCGATTCCCATTTTGTGGAGTAAGCACCATAGCGAAATCTTTGAGGTGCTTTCAGGGATGATAGTTTCTTCCTTCAGGTTCTGTCCCAGGGATGCGAGAGTAAAAGCCTGCTTGGCAACAAACTTTGTACGGATGTGCCGACGTATAGCCCCTACAGAGAAACTGTCAAAGATAGGCTGTGCTGGAGGCGTTGGTGGTGTGACGGGCCGTGGCCTAGTCCTGCGATACACAATCGAATGCACCGTCCCCACTTTCATCCTCAAGGCTGCTGCAACACGGTGGTAAGGCCAATATGAAGGAAAGGATTTATACAGATATGCATCATATAAAATAAAATTGAACATCCATGACTTGAAAATACGTGCATCACTATAATCAAGGCTTTAACTCTGATGAATGTCCTGTGGAAATGGTCAATATTTATTTGTAATTCATAGAGTAACTGTAACAAGTTACCTATTCAAACGAATCTGAAGGCAATTGTCAGCGTTCTCTTTATTAAAAAAGTTGAAGAGTTGGGTGAAAAACTCATTTCTGCAACCATACGGACAGTTATGTTCTGAGGTGGCCATCACTTCTTCAAGCTCTTCCTCGTAATACCAGTAGATGGCTAATGCCCTGAGTAGAAATGAGACTTGCGAAGAAGGTAAGCAAACGCAGGGTACAACAGTCATTTTTCTATCAGTCATAGTGTCTGTCACTCAACTACATAACTACATAACCACTATCATAGAGAGAGAGAGAGAGAGAGAGAGAGAGAGAGAGAGAGAGAGAGAGAGAGAGAGAGAGAGAGAGAAATGAGCAAATCAATGCATAAAGAAATCAGTCATCTGATAGGTAACAACCGATTGAATCGTTACATAGCTACAACAATATAAATTATAATTAGATAGATAGATAGATAGATAGATAGCTTGCTTGATATTAAAATAATCATGCAAAATAAGTTGAAACTTAAGCTACCTTCCGAGAGAGAAAAGGAGAGAGAGAAAGAGAGAGCTTGAGGGGAGGGGGAGGGCAGGTGAGGGAAGAAAGGAGGGGGAAGGAGTGGGTGGAGGCGGAGCTTTTGTATATGGTTGTTCGTTTTTGTGACTGGCCGATTGAGACTTTGCCCTTTGGTATAGGGGCAAGTGTCTTTATAATTAACAATTAATGATTCATGATACTCCTATAAATTTCCTCACTGGGTGTAATACACTATAGCAAAATCTCGTACTGATACGAGTGTTCGTTACAGAATAATTGCAAAAAATCGCACTTGCACTGTCTGTGAAACCCACAGTAGTTAGCATCAAGGTTCCTAGCCGTCTGCTTGGCTTCTTAAAAAAATAACATCATAAGCAGGTGATCAACCACTGTCAGTTCTCCGTCTTTCTTCGAAAAAATGAAAACAACATAAAAGTATAAGGGATTCTGAATCATTATAAAGTAGAATTCAACATTCAATATAAGCTGGATTTGTGCATTTGCACCTTTTTATTGTTTTTATAGGGGATGATTTTATAGTTATTTATTTCAAAGATTAAACGCTAAAAATTGTTATACGTGCTCTTATCAATTTTTAAACATCACTTGAAGGCTGTGAACAAGAACAATGAAAACTGACTTGAATCTATATTACTCCGTATTTTGTTTTTGCAAAAGAAATAATTATCAAGAACAAGAACTTCGATAACCATTTTCTTGGAAAAATGAATAAATCTCCAATTATAAAACTCATATGACAGCTCTGTTCTAATGAGATTATTTAGATGTCTTCATAACTGTTTGTTATGGAATGGTAGTTTGACCTTCGATTGACCTAATTTTCGTCATTTAAACTTTGAAATTCTTTGTTCCTGAGTCAGCACCGATACCTATTGTTAATTCTCGTGTACTTAGAAACACTTTAAGCGGAAACATTTCCATTAATTTGAACTTAGCCTTCCACAGGTGAAAGTTCCTGAAATTTTTTTTTTTTTTTTTTTTTTTACCTTATCACTTCATTGGTAGTATAGCGGAATGTTGCTTATTATTAGATGGTGACTAAGATTTATTAGTATATCACGAGAATATGCTTTCAGTGTGATATTTCTCCTAATGCTAGTTAGCCATTCACTTCTTTGGTAATCATGTTCCAGGAAGGTTATCGTCTGTTGTTGTTCAAGTAAACTGCAATAGAGATTGATATGCTTTATGTCATTTTTTCCCCTGACCGAACTTTCTAAACGACGGGTTCCAAATGTAGAGTAATAGAGGAAAACGGATAAGAGGCCCAGTTTCAGCCTTTCTGAAAGATGTTATAGTCATTCATGACGCTATCAATGACAGATCGATCTGTAATGAAGCCGTTAATAAAATTCTGGCAGTAATGACTGCTGTTGCTCAAATGAAAATCAGACAAGGATGATTTCAGTTTTATGTAATCAGTTAATTCACCATGCAACTGTCTTGCATAGCTTAAATCATTGGGGAATTCAAAATAAGTGAAAAGTACTTCATCTCTGGCCAGGATTGGGATCTGGTATAGTGAACTCAATATTGAGGGATATTTTTGGCTTGATATTTGTAAGTATAAGAAAAGTCACCTGTGTAAAAGTTGCTTCATAACTAGCCAAGTATTACAAACTTACCAGTCAGTTCTACTGGTGGATATAGGATGCGATCAGTTCTACGAACTTAACCTGAATTCGACAGGAATCAGTTTTGTTGATGGCCGAATGGTGAAGACGAATTTCCAGCACTGCGTCTGAACCAAAGGCCAAAGTTTGACACTTTTCAATTCCGAAGGTACAGAGGATTTGATATTAAGTGATATTTGTTAGTTAGTATATATATATATATATATATATATATATATATATATATATATATATATATATATATATATATATATATATATATATATATACACACACACACACACACACACACACACACACACACACATATATATATATATATATATATATATATATATATATATATATATATATATATATATATATATATATATATATATATATCTTTGTACAAAATACATTTTTCTTGGCAATTTAACCGCTTAATCCCCGTTTCCTTTCACATCGATAACCCATAAAAAAGATTGCTTTTATCGCCAAATGGTTTTTTCTTTACATCAATTTCTTTCAGTTGAATGGACTTCAATTCACCAGCGCTCCAGGTACAGCTGGCCTTAATAAAAATCGGGGTAGGAATTGTCAACAAAACGCAAAATAATGTCTCTTGAGAGATTGTGGGACGTTTGCCGGCTCGGAGTATCTGGTGTCTACTTCTTTAATAATGCAAACTAATATTTATTCCCTTTTCCTTTCTTAAGTTGCTTCTGTTAGGAGAGAAAACTTTTTTCAACGTTGATAAAATTCATTTCATCACTTTTGTCAGAACGGCGATGTCAGTTGCTGAATCTACACTGATTAAGGAAGGCTATTTTATATCCATTTTTTTTTTTTTTTTTTTTTTTTTTAATCGAGGATGTACTTTCAGACTGAAATGAAAATTAAATATAGAATGAGTAACCAGAAAATCTTGATTTTACTTACTGTCCCTTACGAGGACACTTGAGTACCATAAAATCTAAAAGACAAAAACCGGAAATGGTTTTGTAGCATTCCCTTCTCAAATGACACTAGTAGCAATATATACTCATAAAGAGAGAGAGAGAGAGAGAGAGAGAGAGAGAGAGAGAGAGAGAGAGAGAGAGAGAGAGAGAGAGAGATTATCTAAATTCTTCAACAACAGGAAATTTGATAGTCGCCAGCATATTTCGCTCACTCTTCTTGTTTTTATTATTATTTTACTGAAAGCATTAGTTTATATAAAATCTTTCGTGAAATGAATCTCAGTTTATTTTCGTACTTATTTTATTTTATATAGTTGTGAATATCATTTTGTGTTCATCGGTGTCCAGTCAATCTTGTATTTTTTTTTTTTTTCATCCTTATAGGTTGTTGTTTATATGACACTTACCACCTCAAATTACCTTCTTCAAATAGAGGGGAAATAGTTTTCATAAGGTTTTTTATTGTCTCTTTCCCGCTGAATTAGATTTATCTGCGTTTGTTATTCCACTGACTGGTCTCCTTCTCCTCTACATTTCCATTGCTTCTCTTGCCTTTCTTTTTCCCTTTTCTCCATTAGCAACCATATTATCAAAGCATCCTATATTTTTAATGCCTCATTAATCTTTCTTTACAGTCAAAGAAAGATTTTCCTGGCGCAAAAAGAACCTTTTCTAGAAACCCTCGGTCATACCATTTGCTGTTACTATAACTAATGTCTGGTGCTCGTTTTCTGGTGGTTCGTCTATCAACTTGGTATTTTTCATTCTTTCTCCTTGATGTCCTTTATGCTATAAGAGCAACTGGTCTCCATCACTTCAAAATTACATAACATATACATATAGGGTATTGATTGATTTCTATATTTTTTGCTCTGTACTGAAGTATACTTGCAAGAATATGGGAATAATCTTAATTATAATAATCGTATTCTCCCTTTATCTTTTTAAACTTCATAATTTGAAGTATTATGCGTTCCATATTGAAACTAGACCGTCTTCCGAATATTTACTTTGCTTTTAGAAAGCCCATTTGAAAATTTATTTTAGAAACCTCTTCAGATAATGGGAAAAATTTATACTGTATGTCAAGCGACCAGTTATTAACTTTTACTTTTATATTTCATTTCACGAATGCATGAAATTAGAGCTGATTATACCGTAGTTGATAATAGTACGGAACGTCCGGTAACAAACCAAGAATTGGTTGGACCATGATTTCTCAGAACACGTATAAGATGTTTAGAGGGCCTTTCCTTTTTCAAGTTAGGCAGACTGATAAAATAACCACATCAACTAAAACTCGTATTTAGATGAAAATCTGTTCACTCACTTTTGCGTTACTCACGTGATGAAGATGCCGTGAATACCTGCGTGTGTAAGAATAAAAAGAAAAAAAAACGGTCTCATGTAGTTCCAGAAAGTGTACCAAAAAAACTACAGACTCGTTTCTACAATAACCTCATCTGATTTTCAGGTAAGAGATAAAATGTCTAAATCATTTTATTAGCTAAGGTTTCTAAACAAAAATATGATTAAGTTGGAATGCTACCAAGATTTTGTATTTGGTTACTTTTGTATGTGGATTTCCTTCGACCCAAATGGGCCTCTTTTGACTGGAAAATTTAATTAATAGTTGACGAATTTTTGTAGAAATAAATAAATGAATTAATAAAATAAAAGAGCAAAAATATATACATTTATGAATGATATCAATTCCTAGATAAACAAATAAGTAATAAATAAATCAATAAAAAATAAGAATATATTAAGATTAATAAAATTATGAAAAAATAAATAAACTCAATATATAAAGTATTTTTCTGATTTCTTTTACAAAAAGGTTTAGTATTGCACCAGCCCCGGGTTTTTTTGCCATGCCCCTAGGTTAGGTTAAGCTGGGTTAAGTTGGATTCGATTTGTTCTCAGAGGAAATAATTTGGGTGTTGGAAACATAATGAGATTATTTTCGAGAAAATTCTATGGTTAGTTTTTAAGATATGGCGTCCCGCTTTTTTCAGGGAAAGGTTCCGATACTCGGTTACATCTCGGGAAAATGCCTCCCGGGACGGCCCACTAGATTTACCTTCCCTTCAGAGATGCGAAATAAATTGCAGGTTACAGAGACAAAATAACTGGCCTGTTTGATGAGACTTCGAGGTGGCCAGTTTTGGTTATTGCAATAGTTTGGTATCCTGAAGTTGCAGTTTTTTTTTTTTTTTTTTTTTTGTGCATTCACTTTCCGAGTTAAAGTGTGTGGATTACCTCTCTCTTTCCTGAAGAATAAGTTTATTTTTGTAAATTTGCTTTTCGATTTTCCCCTTCTTTTGGTGTTTGCTTCAGAATTACTTTTAAAGTTTAACAAGTGTCAATGCAGCCTAATAAGATACAGGTTAAGGTCATGTAATAAGCAAGTCACTGAAAAAAATTTCACATAGAATTTAAGGAAACTGAATTAGAGTCAGCATCTTGGGAATCTCAAGCCATGTATAATCAGTTTTCAGCTGCTGAAGACAAAAGGTAAACGAGCACAGTGGCCTAAAATATGTTTGTTTTTATATACGAGTGTAAGGGTGAACTGCAGGATCTGAAATTCACTTAAGCCTCAAATGTAGACGAAGGTGTAATTTTAGAGGCTTATGATCCACAGATTTATAGAGACATTTATACAACATGGTAAAGGGCACAAGAAAACTAACGAAATGTTTACCAGATTATGGAGTGACAGAATGTAATACACATACCAACCATTTAGTTTAGTACATAAAGACTGTCTGGTTAGTGCATGCAAGCTATACTTTGTAGAATGAGAGAATTGTTACTTTGACGAAAGTAAAAAGACACACAAGAGAGGTTTAAAAAAGCATAAAAGTTTTTTATATACCCAGAAAGGTTTATATTCTAAGGGTAATACCGTATCAGTTTGCAAAGGAGCTTTGGGGAAAATTGTGAAGAGACTACGCAGCACGAAGGAAAATATGTCAATGTTTGAAGAGGCAAAATACCCTACGCATAGCTGATGAAATCTTTAGCCTCATCGTAGTGAATCCTGATTGTGCTGTCAAAATAAAATGAACGCTTTGAAAGAGAATTGGATTTGCTTTGCTGTTTACTATTCATTTTTCTGTTATTCGGTGATGTACGGAGTTGATAGGTATATGATTATATTTTCCATTACCTTACATATGAAATATTTCACTGCGTATGTCTGTGTATTCATTTATTTTTTATCGAGGCATTTTGTTTCAAGACTGATTTTTGAAATCCCTTGAAGTCTCCAATAAGACTTGGTCATTGAACGTTTGCCGTCTTTCAAAATAAAGCTTCGCTAAACCAAGTTACCAGAGTAGAGCTATTTGTCTGTTACCGAAAACAATATCGTTATTAGAGCAACTCTCTCTCTCTCTCTCTCTCTCTCTCTCTCTCTCTCTCTCTCTCTCTCTCTCTCTCTCTCTCTCTCTCTCTCTCTCTATGTGTGTGTGTGTGTGTGTGTGTGAGTGTGTGCATAAAATGAAAATAAGCTATAATCAGATAACTGAGCATTAGTTTATACCATTAGCTGATGTGTATTCGCGTGCAGTAGTGTTTTTTAACTCTGAAAACAAAGAGTATAAAAGACTTTTTCTCTTATTCTTTATCCGTTGAGTCGAGACCTCTAACGAAAATAAGTTTTGCAGCAGAGCCTCGCTTTTGTCTTTGTAACCTGCAATTTATTTCGCATCTCTGAAGAGAAGATACATCAAGTCGGTCGTTTCGGGAGAACGGCCAGGATTATGTGGCCTTCTGTCGCTTGCTCTCTGAAAAAAAAGAGGAAAAATACTTTACATACTATATTTTCATATGTTTTTTTTTTTTATTTATTTGTTTTTGTATTAACCTATTTATCTATGTATTTGGTAATTAACTTGTTTCATAATTTGATTTTATTGTTTGTTTATTCATTTATTTTCATTACCTATCTATTTTTTACTTATTCATTAACTCCTATAAAATATCACGAAGTGTACATTTTCCCTTTTTTACCGCACGCTCTCCTTTCCTCTCCATGAGGTGGCAGCATGCAGAAAATGATAATGAATTTAACGTGTGTGCTTTATCCGGACATCAAGTAGGCAACAACGGTCTTTAGTTTAAACAAACTCATTCCGTAAGTTTCTATATTTTACAAAATATGTGGAAAGTTAGGTGAGAAGGAACTATTATATTTTCCTGTTAAAATAGACCCCGGTGGAAAGAAAAAAAAATACACTCTGAAATGTACCATGAATACTTCTTGGCAGTGTTCCAGCTTATCATATCTTCTGTTCACGAAACCTTAGCTGATACAACAATTTAGAAATTTTATTTCTCGCCTACAAATGGAATGACTCTGTTGAGTAAGTAAATATATTGTTCTTAAAGTACAGGTTTCTGAACCAATGCAATGTTTTGTTTATTAATATGCACTCAGGTACTAACTTGTATACCTAACACCTAACAAAATTTTAATTTGATAGTGACTTCTGGTTAATGAGGTCATTTTGCCATCCCGCATATTCTAAAAAAAAAAATTTAAAAATTATACATTCTGAACACCTTTTATGTGTTCTAGAAAAATCATGACTTGCCATTTCTTGGTTTGTGGCATTCATTACTGTTATCAACTATAGTTCAATGAAGTCTATTTTCGTGTGTTCCTGATTCCTGAAATGAAACAGTGATTGGCTGCATGAAATACTGTCTCTTAAAATATTCCAATGGCTTGAAAGTATTTCTTAGATAATTTTTCAGATGAGCTTCCCATAAAAAAATAAACATTCGTAAGATGGTATAGTTGCAATAGAGAATACATCACACTCTAAAATATAACTGCAAAGATGAATGCCATTTAGGAAGGGTGAGTATGATTAGTAGGAATAAAGAATAATTCAGTTCTAGTAAGTTTAATTCAGTACTATAAAAAACATAAGTAGAAAATGATAGCAATTAGGCAGTAACATGAATGAAGTTTGGGCTCCTTAAAATGATCGATGGCAGTTGCTCTCTTGGCACAAAGGCCAGCAGGGAGAAAGAAAGGAAATTGCCCGGATGATAAATGGAATACCAGATCGTGGACACCATACATTATTAATGGTAGCAGCAAGTGGTATGGCTGAGGGTGTCCAGTAAAGGTTTTTTTTTTTTTCCCACGAGGAGAACCTTTCTTTGACCGTGGTGGAGGATAAATGAGGTTTTGAGGGTATTGGATACTATGATAATAAGGTGATTAATTGCGAGAGAAAAAATACTACAAGAAAATAAATATAAACACAGCAAACAAAAACAAAAGAAATGGAAAGGTAAAACACAAAGGAAAAAGTAGAGGGAAAGGAGATCAGTAGAATAAAAAAAATAAAGATAATCAAGCTGAAAGGGGAAGATATACTAAGCAAATTTAAATGCTGCGCAAAAATTATGAAAGAAAATTAATCCTCCATTCGAAAAAAAAAGTAATGTAAAACAAGAATCTTGTAAACACTAACGTAAAAGGACAAATAAAAAAAAATACAAAAACAACTGGACATCAGTGACCTCAAAAAATATTGTTAGAAAATGAAGTAGAATACTTATGAAAATGTATGAATATTCATTGCAGAAAAGATTCTATATATACTGAAATTTGCAGTATATATATATATATATATATATATATATATATATATATATATATATATATATATATATATATATATATATATATATATATATATATATATATATATATATATATATATATATATATATATACATATACATATACATATATATATACACACACATATATATATACTTGTTTTCATCATTAACGGAGGAAAAACCAGATATTCCGAGCAGAAATATGTAACACAATTTCTGAAGATACTTTATTTTGGAAACTCTTATCCTGGTTTGGGTAAAGGCCATCTGTAACTGGAGCGTTTGTGAATTTCAGTTCATTTAACTGAAAAGAATTGCCGACGTGAAATGTGTTGCTATTTTCAAAATAAATGACTCTTGTTTCACACCATTTGGCGGCTAGAAACCTTTACGACGGTAGCTGATGATCTTAAAATAAAGATGAAAATTTAACAACTAATTCTGAGTTGTAGATTTTGCAGCGATGTATAAGAAACAGCCCTTCTTTTATACTCTCACTTTTATTGAGTGTTTGTAAATACAAATCCTCCTACTTTAACACAGTGCCCATGGGCGTAAGGCATAAAGCCCAAGGGGACAGAATATATAAACCCTCGCCTCATTGGAGTAGCACTCGAACAGGATCGAAAAATAATGGCTGCTTCTGAAGAAGGATGAGGGAATTCGTCACAAGGAGCAGGTTCGCTCTGGCGTATAATGAAACGGTTCCGATTCAGCTCTAAACGAGGTAACAGTTCATGATTTTTTAATTTTTATGACAATCGATTATATAATCTGACCTAAGTTGTTCCTTTTAAAGTCCATCTCTATTGCTAGCATATGAATCATTCCTTCAGTGAGCCTCTCTCATTCTTTCTTTCTTCTTATTTTCTTTTTAGGTACAATTTAGTCATTATTAATAACTTTGAGAGAGTGAATGCCTCAAAAATGTATTCAGTATTACTTTTGTCCGTTAATTATGCCTAAGATTGAATTCTACTTCTTGTTGTTTTCTGGCAAAAGATCAAGAGAAAGGGTGATAACTCTCTCCCCTGTCCACTGTTACAATTGCTGTCTGTTTATATGTTGCCATTTGGCAGATTGGGTAAGTCAAGAAGGTAGTGCACAATCGGGTGATGTCTGACTCTTAAGCATTGATCACTATTGTTAACGACAGTTAATCTAAGACTGCTTTTGCCAACAGAAAGCAGAACTGGCTCCACTGTGGATTTTGTTTTCATTTATTGTACAGCTGTTCCAATTCTGTCCATTTGGTCACTGTGAGGTAATTTAGGGATCATGTATCAGAGTGGGAATTTTAGATTTGCTAACATTCGGAGAAAACTGGATAAGATAATAAAAAAACTAAATGCAAACATTATGAATATACCCATAAGTGTTATTATGTTATCTCATAAGAAAGATGAAATGATAAAAAAATCCTTGGTGGCTATTAGACATTTCAGCCCATCGGAAAAAGCCAGTTAATAAACAAAAAGGAAATAGATGTAAGTTGGTGGATGCATTCTGGTGCTAAGGATGAGGCTTCTCTTTCTCACTTGTGGAAGTGAATAATGAACTATATTGTTATCGTGGACCTGCATTGCCCATTACACTGGTTTATCCTCTGAGGTCCATTATATTCCATCTATCATTCCCCACAAATTTTGCTCACATATACTTAGATTCCAGGATGCCATTAATTCTGAGCTCACTGATTTCCTGGCTGATATTATCAACAGGTCTCAAGATAGGCTCTGGATTCTGAAATATGAATTTCCCTCTTAAGGCCTTCATATTTACAAAGAACGGTTTTTAATATTCGTATATCAGGGCGAGTAGCCTGAAGAGTAGAACTACATTTGCAAGTTGGAACTTTTTGAAAGGCGATGCAGTGGTACAATTCACATATGGATATGACGCCAGAGACAAGACAAAAAAGTGCTACATCAAGCTCATAGATCAGGGTAAAGACTGAAGCAATCGTTTTCGGAATCCATTTATTTCTGAATTAGTAAAACGAGTAAAGACAATATTAACATGGCGTTTTATTTCAGCAGTAGATCTGATTTCATTGACATTTTTTTTCTACACTAATAACTGTCCGATACTCTGAAAGTAAAAATCACTTTTGTTTTCACCAAATACGCGGATTACACCAGTCCTTAAGAAAAGGCGAACTATTTCTTCGATATATGTGGGGAATCGATTATACAAGCACTGTGTATTTTTGTGCTTGAATTAAAAAAAATAATAATAATAATAATCTCGAGCATAGGGTATGACCTGTATAAAAACGGTAGGATATTATTCTAAATAAAAGCTCTAACAAATAATTAGTAAATAGAGCGGAATTCATCAGTAAAACGTTCTTCAATCTTGCTGCCCAACCTATTTAACTCTCAGTCTTGGTGCAACTGTGGGATTTCCTCCCAGTTTCACTTAAGATCCTCGTACTTCATGTCCTTCATTTTTTAGATCCCTTTACCTTGCTGTCCAACCACTCCAACTCCATCATTTCTGTCACTATATTAATTGCTGAATAGTCTAGCGTGCCTCGGCGCTTGCTTGGCACCTGAAATTTCGTAAAATTAAATCGTCGGTAAATAGTATAAAATTTTCAAGGCCGAGAAAAACTAATCATTGGTAAAATAAAGGTGATTTCAATATTCCGAAAGAGCCTCTATTAAACAGAAGTTCTGCAGAAATAATGAAAAGGAAGACTTAATTCTCCTCATCTTCAGGTCCTGAAGTATTGCTCCGTTATTTACTGTGCTTCATCTCGGAAGATTAATGTGCCCGCAGCACGAGGCGCATTGAAAACTTCATTTGAAGCATTTGTCAGGTTTTTCTTGATCATATTTCACAAAACAAAGGTAGTTTAAAGATTAATTGAAAAGGTCAACCCGGACTTTGTTGGGGAGGCTGGGTGTGTTGTTATGAGAGAGGGTCTCTGTGGCCTTATGTTACGGCCATGTTCTTTGAATTACCGCTTACATGCTTATACGGGAGGCCTCCAGTACAAGCATGATGTGGAGAATGGATAAGCAAATAGACACACCTACAAAGGCTTGACTTTCGGCCATTATTCCCCGTAGTCTTTGGTCATACTGAAATCAGTTGCGTTCTACGTAATGTTTTAGCATTATGCATACATATATATATATATATATATATATATATATATATATATATATATATATATATATATATATATATATATATATATATATATATATATATACATACATATAATGTGATTTGATCCAATGATGGGAAACAGTTAATTCATCGTAAGGACAAATCAACTATTTCATAGGACCCTTGAGGCTACAGTGCCCTATACTGACTCTCCTCTTCCTGAGACTTATTCCCCTGAGCCATCTCGCGCTTGGAGCTCGTAAAGAATGCAGAAACTTAGAAGGAATTTTCAAATTATCTCTAAAATCTTCTCTGGCGCGTTTTTTTCTAAACAGTACATTTTATTGCATTTCCATTCTAATTAGAGTTTATCCAGGTTTGCAGATCACCAATAAGCAACAGACAAAGGGCCCGTCATTGTCTTTGTACCTTAAAGATAGACATACACATATGTCATCAGTGCCCAAATAACCTCCACACCCATATAAAACATAACAGGTCGACATATAGGGCACCCAAACTCACTCTCTCTAGCTCAGGCAAGGTCAGGTGCACAGTGTAAATCAATCAAGCCCTGAACAAGGCTTAACCTTGGACCGCCACAGTGATAAGTTGCAGATGACATCACCCAGCTGCCACAAATACACGAACTATGAGCAAACCTGTATTCTTCCACTTGTCTCACCTCGAATGTTGACTATTGCCCTGTAACTTGATTTTCCATAAGGCTACTTTATATAAATTTTATCATTGTAGTGTTGGATGTTGTGTTTATATAATAATCTCCTTTACATATCGTAAGCGACTGTCAACAGGGATTTCTTGTTAAAGATGTTTCAGTTAGCTAGACGTTTCGTGTCTGGTGTTCCTCATGGTAGTGTCCTGGATGTATGTTATCTTTACTAGTGATATGATTGTTGATTTACAAAGATATTAATGTACTCAGATGGCACCTACATTTTCCCGTTATTTGCTTTGCTCAGTGCAAAATTAAGTTGCTTATGCCTGTACTGGATTAAGATACAGTGTACTTACAGAGCATTCACTTGAGCTAGACCCTAAAGGTGGTGCGATTTAAAGGCTCGTTTACAAGGATGCTGCTGAAGGGAGTCCGCGGTTTCATCGAACATCCTTTTGCAGGCTCTGCTAAAAAATAATGATATCCTTCACTTAGCTCATTTCTTATACAAAATAGACAACATTTATTTACATCAGTAGATAAAGCAATGACTGTACAGCTACAACATAGCTGTCAAACTTTATTCCGGTAAGTGTTCGCTAAAGCATAACATCTGATGCTTTGTACATTATTTTGTTTCTCACCTTTTTCAGCAATTACTGACTAAGACTGAAAATAGAATAAATGTTCATGAATGCATAAAATTCTCTTGAATCCAATGATGCATTCCGATTTTGAAGAAAGAGATATGTATGAAGAGAAAGGGAAGGCTCATGCAAATGCATTTTGTAGAAACATAAGCAACGTCTTAATCAGATGACAGGAAGTTTCATACAAAAGGTTTGTTATTTATTCAAAGAGTCAGAATTTACGCAAGCTTTAACGTTAATTCTCTGACTTAGTAAAATATGTTATAAAGCACTGAATTCTGACAGACTCATGTAGTGGCTTCGGTTTTTGAATTACCGAATTTTAAAAATCGCATTACGCACACACACACACACACATATATATATGTAGATAGATAGATCTTACTGTAATAGCTTAGGCTTTTTGATTACCGTGTTTAAAAATCGCATTACATTCACAGACACACACAGACATATATATATATATATATATATATATATATATATATATATATATATATATATATATATATATATATATATATATATATATATATATATATATATATATATATATATATATATAATTTATATATATATATATATATATATATATATATATATATATATATATATATATATATATATATATATATATATATATATATATATATATATATATATATATGTGTGTGTGTGTGTATGTGTACGTAGATATAGATATAATAATCCATCTTCGAGTTGTATCTGCGACCCACAATATTTAATGTCAACCAGGTACATAAGTAAAAGCTTTGGTTAACTGTCACGACGGGAAGAAATGAAGGGAACGCGCCTCCGTTACTTTTCTCCGCCACAGGTTGATCTCGGGGCTTTTGATTTATAAGACTGCCCTGAGAGAGAGAGAGAGAGAGAGAGAGAGAGAGAGAGAGAGAGAGAGTCTTTAGGCATGTTTCTAAAAATATGAACGTCCATGGAAAGCATGGGAAGAAGGCTTTATGAAATATTGGAGAAACGTCTTAAACATCAGAGAATTTTCTTTGCTACGAATCCGCTGAAATATATGACGCGCAGAGAATACAAACAAGTCGGTAAATCTACTTAGGCAACCAACAAGATTTCTCTCCTCTTGTACTACCAGGAAAACTTCTGGCCGGTAGCAGCATAAACACGTAAACGTTTCTTCGTTCAAAGTGCTGCTTTCCTTTTATTACTTCTTCAACAAAGTGAAGTTTTAAGAAAACTGTCTTCCAGAACAGTTTTGTCTTATAAATATGATTCGAAGTCCAAACAATACAAGGTACAACAAGAGATGGAGTTAGCATTTTGTTCTTCAAACTAACTGGAAGTAAATGGAATCACCTCCAAGGAAACAGCAACGGTTACTTGTTGCTGTGCTTCCCCTGCTGATGTTGTGGCTCTGCTCTCGTTTGGAAGAAAACATCATAGAGAATTAGGAAAGCGAGAGAAATTACAAGCTTTTTATACAATTATACTCAAAAGGTATTAAAATGGGATAATATTTTTTTGTTTGTCTGATAAATCAAAGAAAATATAATTCCTACACACATACACACATTTATGTGCATAGATATATAAATATGTGTGTGTATATATGTATGTATTTATATTTATATCAAAGCAATTACTAATAGACACTATGTTTATATTTATATTCTGTAATTGTTTATATATTCTTGTGCTGTATATTCACGTAGATTTCTCAGGAGTAATAGAAATTTTTCTTTTTTTTTGGCATTCGATATTAGAACGGACAATAACTACTGACAGCCAATAGCTTCAATGAGTTTTGCTGCCGTTATTTTAGAACAGCTCGTGAAAAAAGAGAACGGCGACGAATTAATGAAAAAGAAAAAAAAAAGCATGTGGTTACGAGCCCTTTGATCCATTAGGGTACACGGGAAAAGGGAATATGTCCGAAAAAAAAGAACATACGAAAATATTCCGAAGTCTTCATTAACGAGCGTAAGGGAAAGGTAGAACTATAGTTAAACAGTTTCGACCATTAAGTTAAAGAGGGCTGAAGAGGCAATGAGCAACTGACGAAAGATAACAAGGGTTTAGTTTAGTTTAGTGGTTTAGTTATTCAACTGTTTCCTTGTGCGATACGCCAGAAAATCTCTATAGCTACAATGTGATAAGGTTTGCTCAGTGGTGTGACTAGAGTTTTATTATTGGCGCCCAGGCCGGACCCAGGAAGCGCCACCCCATTCCCGTGCTAAAACGTATTAAAGTGGTGAGAATTAAACGCACATTTTAAGCCTTAACTTCTCAATCATTTATTTTATTAGTTAATAAAGCTAAAACAAAAACAACACAGCAGATTTACAACGGAACCCTACGAGCTTTGTTAGAAGCGATTTCGCTAATAACATTAAAGCCCAACTGATTAATAATTTCATGCTCTGTTGACAATATCGCGAGGTTTAACAATCGGAGCTGACTCAGAGTTGATCTTAGAGACGAGCGTTCGCGACCCAGGAGGAGAAAGAAACCAAGGTTGCCGTTGTCAAAAATCGCTTACTGTTCAACAGCAGAGTCGACAAATTGCCGTTCAGTGTTCCGATCAGACGAAATATGCTAGAAAAAATAGAATTATGCCAGACCAGACCGGCTCAAGAGACGTCAGAGTGCCCCACCCCAACGCCCCGGACAGTGCTGGCGGAGCCGGCTACCCCCCTCCCCAGCCACTCCTTAGTTACGCCACTGGGTTTGTCCCTTCAGAAGATGGTACTGTTGTAATATTGAAAAAAATCACGACTCATTGCGGGAAACGATAAAGTCATTGGGGTCTATTTGCCAACATTTTCCTGCTGTTGAAATGATACTGCGGACTTAAGTGGGATCAACCTGCTTTTCTTGAATGAATATTTGCGGTTGTGGTGGTGTTGGTGGAGCTTGTATCGTTGTTGGCGTTTCAGCTGCTGTTAGTGTTTCTAACGTTAATGTGTCTGCCAGAGGGCCTTTCGTTCCGAATGGAGCTTTTATCTAACTATGTTCGCCTTTTCCATTCGTGCCAATGATTAGATTCTTGTAGAGACTAAAAGGCATTCTGGACGTTGGTCGCCCTGAAGTTTTCTGAATATGTCCTGTGTATTTTATTCCATGGTAACAGCCCTTCGTAGTCATTCTAGGCCTACTCAGAGTTCGCCTTGAAGAATAATGCTCACAAACAAGTTAAGTATATCTTAGTTTAACCAGACCACTGAGCTGATTAACAGCTCTCCTAGGGCTGGCCCGAAGGATTAGATTTACTTTTACGTGGCTAAGAACCAATTGGTTACCTAGCAACGGGGCCTACAGCTTATTGTGGAATCCGAACCACATTATAGCGTGAAATGAATTTCTATCACCAGAAACAAATTCCTCTTGTTCTTCACTGGCCGGTCGGAGATTCAAACTCGCGACCAACAGAGTGGTAGCTGAGGACGGAACCCGCTCACCCAGCGAGGAACTAATAATGCTCACAACATTCCATGGGAGGTAGGTCTTGCTATGTTAATATTTTCTGTTTAGGCATGTTTCCTCTTTCGAGCCATTTTACCAAATTCAGTGTCATAATTAGTAGTAGTCATTTTCTGTACGAGTTTCTATCTTTTGCGATCAAAATGATTTCAGGAATAAGTAAAAATTGTAGGTGCTTTATTAAGAGTTGCGGATGTTATAGTATAGTTTAAAGGCTTTCGCCTCAGTTTGATAATAGGCAGCTTGGTTTAAATAAAACACACGTCTTCTTGCAAATGCTGTAACATCGAGGCAACTCAGAATTTAAGAGACCTGTGTCTCTGCCCGATGGAGTTTGTCAAGTGATACATCATCAGGATCAACCACACTCCACTCGGTGCGAAACACACTTGCCCACAAACACATTTTCAACCTCGGAACATGAGGCTAAACGAAAAACATGACAAGAACACAATTTTACAGACAGATAAATCTTCAAAAGGATATTAGGGCAAAAACATAAAGAATTTCAACATCCTGGAATAAAATAAATGTTATGCCGTTAAGCGGGAAATTGACAACAGTCGCATCGTCACCTTCCTATGCAGATGTGAATCGGCAAGTACCTTTTTCATAGACATACCAATAGACTACCATCTCACTCCCTTCTTTCTCTTCAGCACTGGTTAACATTGAAATAATATTTTAAACGGTATCATATAGGCATTAATATTTCTATTATTGTTATTACGTTTTATTATAATTTGAAATGCATGTTAATAGTTATGTTGTTACACATCTTCATATTTTTTTTAATTCTAAGTTTCCAAGGAAGGAAAAAAAGATATTTGCCTTTAATGAAGTTACTGTGGTGTTTAATCAGACACTATTCAAAAGCTTACGGGCTTAGGTGGAAACATGCAAGGTTTCCAAGCTCTGCTCTTAAGAATGGGTGACGTTTGCACACTTCTGGATAAGGTGTTAAAGACTGGCTACTTATTAAAGTCAATCGGACTTCGGGATCCTGGAAGTCAATCAAGAGTGTAAAGGGCTCCTTTGATTTCTAAGTACACAAACTGAAAAGCATCCTTTTCATTTTATTTATTCGGAAATATGACACCATTCACACAACATCAAATCATCTCGACTGTAATCCTATAAACCTTCTTCTTCTTCGTTTTAACGTGCTTTTATACCCATTTTTATATGGGGTAAGCACGGTGCCTTCTTAGAAGGACTTTGATTTGGCGGTGGGGTAGGCCATAACCTCGACCGGCTGCCCTGCCTGACATCGCTAACGGTATTAACCCGGTATATATCCCCTAGGCGTCACCTCCGAGGTGCTAGTACTAAACACGGCGGAAGCTCAGTAGGACGCCGTGTTTAGTTATAACCCCTCGGAGACCAAAGTGTTATATACACCCATTTCTATATATTTTTATATATTACTTAACGATATCTTTGATCCCCGAAGGGCTAGTACTAAACACGGCGTCCCTTTGAGCTTCTGCCATGTTTAGTACTAGGACCCCGGAGGTGACGCATCGGTGGATACATAGCACTAACCATAACATCTACTGTTAACTTTAATAGTCGCTTACGTAAACATTTTCAAAAATGCAAAATGACCATTCGTTTATACTTGTCTTACTGTAAGCTCTACGTTCAACAATTATGCTTCAAAACAATAAATCTGTGGACTCAGTGATGCTGTCTCTTCATTCACATGTCTCCACTTGCCTATTTCATCCAGTTTCTTTTACTCACTTATTCATTTAATCTTATTTGCTTCTCTTCCTCCCGAGTATTCAGTTTATTCATTTCATATTTTTCGTCTCTAATTTTCTCCTCGTCTTCTTTATTGTTTTTGTTGTGTTCCTTTGCCCAGTCTTGTGAACTGTCTCACAATTTCATCTTTTTGCTTATTAAATCGCTAATAGATAACACGTCACGCACGTTTTCTTTTTTCTTTTTCTTTTTGGTAAAGACGGGGCATGAGGAAGACAGAGTAAAATACTGAACATTTTTCTGAAATTTTTATAGATTGCGAGTAACTTAATTACGTTGATGGCATCTATGACGCAGGTGACAAGGAGTGAGAGGCAAGAGAGAAAGAGAGAAATGGAGAAAAGATTCCTTTTTCGAAACTATCAAATCCTCATTTCAAGCTGTTGACACGATTCCTAATGCTGTGTCAACATTCACCGAGGATATCTTAAGACGGGTGATAAACAGAGCTCTTTGTTTTATTATTAAATCGAGTAAGATTCACGAGTCTATTACTTAAATTAGACGACTTGCTCGGAAGGGTTCTCTGCATTTCGAGAAGCGCATTCACAGAATTTGTTTTTCCTATTCTAGAAAACTACAATTAAATCCAATTAATTTATCGTTCTCAACAGTAATATTCGAACTACAAAATAAACAATATAAGACTGAGTCTATCTGACCTCACCAAGGCTTGTGTTCTCTTGAATTCTCTCTCTTTGCGAAGCGGAAAAATGTATTATCATATCGAGGCAACTTTTCATTCGTGAGGAAACCCGTTTTTCACAGAAAGGCTTTCAATGGCCCCTTGGCGAAGATGATAAAATTGCTCTTTTATAAATATAAAATTTGATAATCATAACCACAGAGAATAGGAAGGACTATTGAGAATCTAAAAAAGGGTAATTGAAAGGATGAGGAACCGGAGGATGCTCAGAGTTAATGGGATTGGAAGAGAGAGAGAGAGAGAGAGGCCGCGGCACGGTAGTAGAAATGGAACTGAGTAGCTTACCAGTGTGTTCAATCAGTGTCATGATGAGGGAAAGTCACAAAGGAATTGGTGAAAGGAATTGTGGAGCCTTGGCAATGTTAAGTAGTCATGAGAAGGTGCATGGTCAAGTAGTGACTGATGAAGGAAGGCAAGATAATGAAGAACTGAAAGACAAGAGGAGTATTTCTCAGACAAGGAAACGGGTGTGGGGTTCAAACATTTGTTATAAAACGTTTCAGAAATTTGAGAGGGACAGAAAAAAAGCAGTATATGCCTTATATGCATGAGGGAATGTCTTTTGTAGAATTCATAGAGATGCAATGTGTTAGAAGATAAGCAAGGATGGAGTACAAAGTAGTTATTATGTGATAAAAAGTTTCAGGAATACAAGTAAAGCCTAGATTAAAATAGTGTAGATATGAGAATTGCTGAGCAGGAAAGCGTGTCGAAGAGAAAGGCGTGTATCATTCTGCTGGAAGTTCAATATTTTTATGAGCAATATGGAAGGTCACAGAGTGGTACTTTCTTCTTGTAATGTACAACATATATATATATATATATATATATATATATATATATATATATATATATATATATATATATATATATATATATATATATATATATATATATATATATATATATATATATATATACAGACATATATACATATCTACAATTATATATGTATGTATATATATATATATATATATATATATATATATATATATATATATATATATATATATATATATATATATATATATATATATATATATATTCAGTAAGCTACAAATGTCCTTTAATATCCAATTCGCTCTACCTCGGAAATAATATATTTTCATATATGTTACCGAAGGGGAATTTTTTAGTTGATAATAAGTTCGTCGTCCCGTGGGCTCGAACCAGCGAAGGACAAGAACTCAGGACTACAGTGGACGCTTTAAACCACACGGCCAGCAAGTGAGGTATAAGTGGATATCGCCTCCCACATACAAATCCCCCGTCGAACTCAGGTGTTTTGTATTTAGTGACGATATCCACCCACCTCTGCCATGTTGACCGTGTAGTGCGTTTGTCGCACGCAGCCATATTATGACTTATTATCAACTAAAAATTCCCCTTCGGTAACATATACGAAAATATATTATTTCCGAGGTAGAGCGAATTGGATATTAAAGGACGTTTGTAGCTTACTGATTGTATATGAATCACGGTGTAATGCCTGGTCTTTGTCTTTATTGCTGTATCTCTGTCCGTGTATTCGTTGTCATCCCAACAGTTTCTTGTCTTTTCAGTGACTCGCCCATCTGTTGGGAACCCATTATTCCCTACTTGCTGAGCAACTCTTTTCAAATTGTTTATGAGGATTGTTTATGCAGACACAGACACAAACATACGTGCTTACGTACACACACACATACTTACGTATATATATATATATATATATATATATATATATATATATATATATATATATATATATATATATATATATATATATATGTATTCTATATAATATATGCATATATATATATATATATATATATATATATATATATATATATATATATATATATATATATATATATATACATACTGTATATATGTGTGTCTGTGTGTGTATGTATGTATGTGTGTGTGCGTGTCTGAGTGTGTGTGAATTGCAATGAATAACACGTTTTGAAGTGTGCTAAAGATACCATGATTTGACAGAGGCAACTATGAGAAATGTGGGGGCATAATATTAGGTGTCTAGTATAGAATGGAAGGTGTCCAGGTAGGACTTTGAATGAGAGTGGAAGATAAATGAAAAAGTTGACAGGGGAAGAACGATATGGGTTTAGGCAAGGAAGACAGTGTGTGAATATATTTTTTTCTTATAACATAGTTGTGTGAGACCTCTGAAAAGAAACTGCAAACGCTGCATGTGACCTATATAAACCTGGAAAAAATTGAGACAAAGTTTGTATGAGAATATATTTGAAAAATAAGTAATAGTTTTAATGGAACGAAGTGTGTTTTAGGTTATGAAAAAAAAGGAGAGTTACAAGTTTCTCATCCGGGTGGGCCTGGAACAAAGGTATGTTATGCCACAGATGTATTTTTACTTAAGGGACGTTGAATTCGTATATAATATGAGCAATATTTTAAAGGTACCACTTAATGAAAGTGTTTTAAGGAATTCCAAGGGTTGTCACACTTAATTGAATTATTAGTGTTTTCTGTACGTTCAATTTTAAAGGCTTGGTGACCCGAAATTTTCTACTAATAATGTTTTTGGCTGCATATACCCAATTTATTTCAATACATGTCATAAAAACTATGCGAACAAACTAAAAAATCTCTTGTATTGCAGTCAGAGAGCATCAAAATTCCGCAAGAATATCCAGATATAAAATTCTTTATTAAAGATTCAAGGGACTTAAAGATTCAAGGGACTTTGATCACGTTATGAACTGGAGCGAAGCAAAGTCCTTGATTTTTTACAACGATACAGTGAAAAAAGAATAGAAGTGAATCGTTTTCATCAAGTCAAATAGGGTTAGGATTTTTAATTTAAGGCCTGCAGTTTTTAAGCGTAATGATTTGTGGCAAAAATGTGAATAAATATAAACATAAAAGTTAGTTTTATGACTGTTATCGTTTCAGGGTTATCCTGAATTTTCCTGGATTATCTCTTAGCTAAAATCCTCTGGTTCTTTTACTTTGAATTTAGATATTAACCATTTTCTAACCTGTGTCTTGTATTTAGCTAGAAGTTATGTGAATAAATACAAATCATTGGCAGTGAACTTCTGCCCATTATTTTACAATTGTATTTGCTCATCCTAATGTCATGAGAATCATTAGTGATTTAGCTTATTCATAAATTTATTAAACAAGAACAAATTCCTCTCGCTAATTCACAGCAATGCTTCAAGAGTTTTACAAATAAATATTTATATTTTGCCAACAGTAAATGTAATTCTGTGAAGTGACGCTTCTTTACAAAAACCGCATAACGAATACATAAAGGATACATATTATGGCAGATAACCAGAATGAATTCAACAAGAAAAATATACAGCACTCACTAATATTTTGGCTTACTTACCTAGGCCTTTAAATAACAGCACCTTAATTTTCATCCCCTTTTGATTTCTACTCTTTTTCGAGCAAATTTAGTTTAATATTTTTCAGGACGACGACACAGGGCTTGCTCTTGTGGTCACATAGACAAAAGCCAGACGTAATGATCATTTCACAACAATGGTTTCACATTTTAATTGCAGCACGGATGCTATTCAACAACTACGCTTGGATAATAGGTTGTCACATTTCGGCCAATGGTTTCACATTTTAATTGCAGTACGGATGCCATTCAACAACCACGCTTGGATAGTAGGTTGTCACATTCCGGACAATGGTTTCACATTTTAATTGCAGCACGGATGCTATTCAACAACTACGCTTGGATAATAGGTTGTCACATATCGGACAGTGATTTCACAATTTAATTGCAGCACGGATACTATTCAACAAATACACTTGGATAATAGGTTGTCACATTTCAGGACAATGGTTTCAAATTTTGATTGCAGCACGGGTGTTATTCAGCAACTCCACTTGGACAATAGGTTGTCACACATCTGGTAAACGAGCAAAGAGAACAAAGGTCTCAGTCTTTTGGAGTGTATTGTGAGCAGCAGTTATTATCTGGTACATGGAATGTAGAGTAACCATGAGTAACCTTGCAAAATCTCGGTACGTTATGCTGGAGGTGCCCTAGTAATATGAGCAATTCCCGGTAGTTTGGCTGGACATTTCTCTTGCCTCCACTGGTTTTTTCTTCAGGCGTGTGCTACACCTGTGTAGGTGCTTACATGTGTTCAGTTGATGAACCATACTTCAATGTCAAAGGGGAAAATAGGTAAGACCTTACTTTCGAGGAGGTCCTTATAAATATTTGACCTTGATAGGAATTAAGGACCTCAGAAAATCTGGCCCACGTTTTGTCTGGAGTGCCTGATGGAGAGATCTTTGCAGTAGAATAAGGATAGGCATATTAATGAAACCGGTTGGAGCAGTGGGTGAGGGTGGAAGATGGAGATAAGAAGTACGAATGGTGGGAGCTCTCTCAGAAAAATTCTGTAACGAACAAAGCAGGTACTATAGGAAGCAACTCCTACGTGAGAGAGAGAGAGAGAGAGAGAGAGAGAGAGGAGAGAGAGAGAGAGAGAGAGAGAGAGAGAGAGAGAGAGAGAGAAGGACTATAATTTGGCAAGTCATATTCTTACATTAAGATCAAACAAGTGAATTTTAAATTACACAATCTCACAAAATCATTTAAAATAAATTTTTCCAATATCTGCACCATAACGTCTTGAAAAGGTGAAATACGAGATAATATTAATTTATGAGTCAAAATTCCCTGTTATATATATATATATATATATATATATATATATATATATATATATATATATATATATATATATATATATATATATATATATATATATATATATATATATATATATATATATATATATATATATATATATATATATATATATATATAAGCAAATCCCACAGAAAAAAGACAGGCAGAGGTTCAGTACCAAGCGCTTTCATGTTTATTGACGCATCGTCGGGGCACGAATTAGAAAGTTCTGACATTCCCTTAACTGTAGCAAACCTCACAAATCTTATAAGGTTATGTATCAAAGATAGTAAATTTTGTTTCAATGGGAAATTTTTTGTTCAAAAGTTTGGTATGGCTATGGGTAATCCCTTATCTCCTGTCCTTAGCAATATTTACATGGAATTTTCTGAGACAAAATTCTTACCAATAATTTTGCCCCGAAAAGTTATATGGTTTAGGTATGAAGATGACATTTTTTGTATCTGGCCAGTTCAAAGATGGTAAATTTTGTTTCAATGGGAAATTTTTTGTACAAAAGTTTGGTATGGCTATGGGTAATCCCTTATCTCCTGTCCTTAGCAATATTTACATGGAATTTTCTGAGACAAAATTCTTACCAATAATTTTGCCCCGAAAAGTTATATGGTTTAGGTATGAAGATGACATTTTTTTGTATCTGGCCAGTTCACGAAAATTTCCAGGAATTTCTCGTTAAGCTAAATAATTTAGTCCCTTCTATAAAATTTACCGTAGAGGAAGAAAGAAATTGTAATTTGAATTTTCTTTATGTAACTGTCCATAGACATAGTAGAAATTTCACCTTTTCAGTCTTTCGAAAATCAACTAACATGGCCTCTTTTGTTCATTATTATTCCAATCACCATCAGAATGTTAAATTCTCTGTTTTTTTCTGGAATGTTCTTAAGGGCTTTACGTGTTTGTAGCCCGCAGTTCAATGATGCTAAGATCAAAACTATTTATGACATTGCTTTGAAACTTAAATACCCAAGGACCTTTGTAGATGTAGCATGAAAAAGAGCCAGGAAAACATTTTATTTAACTAATAACAAACTTGAATTCAGCAAGCATAATATTCTCAAATTACCGTATGATGAAAGGTTTTTACAAATTCCTAGAATTTTAAAGCTTTTCAACATAAATGTTGTTTTCAGTAATTTTAATGTTAAGAGTTTAGTGATAAAAAATTCTCCTAAAGATGTTTCTGGCTGCATCTATGAAATTCCTTGTAAAAAAAATGTGATAAAATATATTATGGACAAACTGGAAAACCACTTTCACAACGAATCAAACAACACCAATATTTTGTGAGAACTGGCCAAATATCGAATGCATTATTCGTACATATGAGAGATTTAAATCATCCTATTAACTGGAGTAAAGCAAGACCTTTAGTCCCGTGCATTGACACAGGTAAAAGGAATATCATCGAATCTTGCTTTATTAAGTCAAATAATGAAAGTGTTCTAAATTTAAGTCTTGGTTTATTTAAACTTGATGCTTTAATAATTAAAAAAGTTGTTGATAAATATAAGCAAAATTAATATTAATTTTTATACATGTTTTTGCAATTTGAATGGGTAAGATTCCGTTTGCCTTATGGTTAAGTATATATTTGGATTAGTTTGTGACCGCGTGAACCCGGATTTGCCGTGGATTAACCTTTTCTTTTTAACCCCTGGCAATTAACCATCTGGTATTCAAGGTTATACATGTTTTTGGATTTTCTAAGCTTAAACTTTAGTATTTCTTTTTGTTTGGTCTTAGGTTCAGTTTGTGACAGCTCGATCCCGGATTATCCTGGATTAACTTTCTGTTTATTACCCTTTAACAACTGACCATCTGGTATCCTTGTTCTTTTTGTTTACTTTGTAACCTTCTTTATATTTGTGTCTCATTCGTGCGCCGACGATGCGTCAATAAACGTGAAAGCGCTCGGTACTGAACTTCTGCCTGTCTTTTTCCTGTGGGATTCGCTTATACACTGAAGCCACGTGCATTTACCGTGATTTTTTAAGCATATATATATATATATATATATATATATATATATATATATATATATATATATATATATATATATATATATATATATATATATATATATATATATATATATATATATATATATATATGCGTGTGTGTGTGTTGTGCATATGATGTTAAACCAGAAATAACCCTTACTGTCGAATTTACTATACTTTATTGGTAACTTATACCTAAAGGACATTGTATATGATAGTGCATCTGTCCTGGCCAGGATTTGAAACTTTGCCTTTTGGGTTTGATACAAGCGATCAGGGCCTTATCCATTCAGCCACCAAGAGAGATTGATAAGCAGGTTCCGACACTGCTTTACATATACCTTTACCTGTGTGTTTTTATATTAATTAGTATTAGTGAGGAGCTGAATGATACAATAGTAGAAATAGATAGTGTAAGGGTAGGAATAATTGTAGTTATGGCTACTGAACACGTAGGGAGGGAAATAAAAATTTTTCAAGAGGTTGAACATCGGAAAGACACCATGAATTGCTGAGGTACAGTGGTGGTGGTATGATTAAATGTCTAACCAGGCTTGTAAGGTACGTCTGGATGAAGGAAAGGTTCCATGGGAATGGGTAAAAAGAAAAAATGTGGTAAAGAGTGAATGTGTTGAGTAAGGTTTTAATTAAAAAAATAATATTGATGTTCGAAGGAATGACAAAGGATTGTGAGTTGAAACGAGAAAGAGGTCGCGGAATGAAGTAGTTGTTAAGAAACTATTATGTGAGAAGTTGGAAAGTGAAAGGAAAATCCATGTTCGGTACAAATGAACCCAGGAAAAACTTGCGATAGAATCGATAGAGATTAATGCGGGGATTGTAAAAATGTGTGGTAAATGAGACAAGTTATTCAGAGTGATTAAGAGTTTTTATGGTGATAAGCTGAGCTTGAGTTAGAATATATTGGCGGAAAGTGATTGGTTTGGTGCAAAAGTGGATCTGGAACAAGGGTGCGTTATGTTTCCGAGAGGTGTTGAATATTTTCATAGATGGGCTAATGAGAGAAGTCAGAGGAATGGCAGATTTAGTTACATAGTTATTGGATAAGAAAATGAGTCGAGAATGGGTTGTGAAATGATTGTTAATTCAGATATTACTGTGTTGATTGACGATAATAAAGAGAAAATGCAGGGAGTCCTGAAAAACGCTTGAAAATGTTTGCATTAATAAACTAGCAGTATTTTTGATGTCAGTATACGGCAATGAGAGTCAAAGGAGCCCAAGCTAGTGAAAGCCATGATTGTCATGGACGATAGAAGAATGGAAGCATTTGATTCGTATAAGTATTTTGGGGTTGAAATAACGGATATGATAAGGCGACAGAAGAGGTGAGCCACGGAATAGTTAGTTAACAAAGGTAACAAAATATTAGGAAGAAATTTGGATTGTTTATTGATGTCAAAGTAGAAATACAGAGAGATTTTTGAGCTAAGTATATTTCCGAAATGGAGTGTGCGAATTGTCCCAAATGTGGCGTAAGAAAAACTAGATGTCTGAGAAATGTGGAGGCTGTTCTCCGGGTCATTATCGGTCTTTTCAAATTTCCCAGTGCAGCCACACAGACATTTTGTACATATATAGATAGACAGTCTTATATTTTTTTTCATTTGTTATAAGTATGCATATAACACATCTATCATAAAAAAGAAAGGTTATTTGAGCTTCGTATCGGTATCAGACAACATTCATTGCCATTAGTATCAATACTGGATTGTGAATAACAAAATTATGTATTTTGAATCTTAGACGTACTATACTAATCCACGCTACAGTGTGAAAAATTATATCTAAATTAGGTACCTACAGTATAAGTAAAGTAAATATCAACCAATTGATAACGATTTCCTCCAAACAGGAAGGAGACTTCTTATCATACCTTTTCCCAAATTATGGTATGAAATTGGAGCTCATGGATCTCTGACGAGCCTTTGTATTCAATTCTTTTTAACTTTTTTTTTTTTTAATAACGAGAGACACTTATTTTTCCATTATACTTTTATACTCGTGTAATTAATATGTCCTAGCCTGCTAATTTATTCCATTGTTTCCTATAATTGGGTTTTTTTCTTCGTGTTTTGTTCTCCGAAATTCTATTTATGCTCTGCTGCATTTTTTTTTTATTTATTTGCTCTTCATTTGATCTTCACTCAGTCAGTTCATTGTTTCCTTTGATTATCTCGGTTTTTTCATTTTCCTAATTTTAGCAGTTGCCTTTTGTTTCCTCTGCAATCAGATATTTTCCTAACTATATGAGCTATTTTTTCTTTCTAAATTTTTTTTTCTATTTTAATTTTCTTTCTTCATTTCTTCACCTTAGCCTTATTGTTTTGTTCAGCAAGATCATATGATAAAATTCGGAGCTACTGAAGTCATCTGTTAATATATTTTATAAACCTGGGTCACATTTTCGTATCCAGTGCAGACTCTCTCTCTCTCTCTCTCTCTCTCTCTCTCTCTCTCTCTCTCTCTCTCTCTCTCTCACGTGAAGTCTTTGGTCCCGATGAAGAATATTCAAATACTGATGATTTATTCCGTCATATCATCAGGTCATATTTAGTTATATTTGCTCCCTTTATTATCATTAATCAAGTCATTATTATTATTATTATTATTATTATTATTATTATTATTATTATTATTATTATTATTATTATTATTATTATTATTAACGGTATTTATATTCTTATTCTTCTAATGTATACACAGTGATAATTGTGTATACAGTCCTATTCGCGTATACACATTACTCGCACTTATTGAAGAGAAACACTTGTAATCAATCATGAAAACGGCGTTTTCTTTCATTTTTCCAATTTTCTTTATTTTTCCAATATGGCAATGAAACGCATTTTGCTTAGATTCATTTTGTAATTGTGGTTTCGTTAAAAAAACAGAAAAACATAGAAATATTATTACGGATTCAGAAATGATCCTGTAATCAGACTTTTGTGTGGTATTTTCGTAATTGGCAAAGCTCAAATTAACATATGTTAATATGAATAAAATAAGCAAGCTTTGCTGAGAGAGAGAGAGAGAGAGAGAGAGAGAGAGAGAGAGAGAGAGAGAGAGAGAGAGAGAGAGAGAGAGAGGACTTGAGACACTATACGACTCTTCCTTTATGATAAGAAATAAAACTCACCTTCAGAGTATCAACAATACCAGAAAATCAAGGCAGCGAAAAGTCCTTAAGAAACGTGTATGAAGTGTACAAGGCGCCTGCAGGATGACCAAAGCTCTTTCGAAAATAAGACTCCTCAGAGACACATGTAAATCTGCTTTCGGATGAAATGATGAAGAGAAAAGACAGAAGAATAATTGTTATTTTCTTTAGATTTCGTTTTGCACCCGTTCATGGTAATTATGTGTTTGCTGTTCCTCAAGTCCCCAGGGAGGGGCCACCGGAAGCTTTGTTTTTCTCGCTCATGGCAGCAGACCGAATCAGATTCGTCAGTGCTCATCTTTATGACGAAACTAGAGTAATCAATAAAGGTAATAAAATACTTTGTTTATAAAATTCCGAGTTTACATGCAGGACGAAATGCTGAAAATAAGAGATGGCTGTAGATGCAGAGAGAATGAATTGGAAAAGCTTGGGTTTATATATCTGCCTTAATCATGTGGTTAAAAATGTTATTTAAAAACTATCATGAAATCTGAGCCGACGAGGGTTTTCGATTTTTAACCGTTAATGATGTATCTTTTTGTTTCCATAATTAGTTTTTTTTTTCTAGTCTTCGCAAGCTAATCTTTCATTCTCTATGATAAAGTGTTTCTAAACGAACAGTAATCTAACATAAATGTTAAATTTCAGTACGATATCAAATTAGATAACATTTTATACTGTGCATAATAAGGTAACACATGAACTCATTCCATTAAAAAGAATTGCTGGAGCTTATCGAAACAGTGGAGATAGAAACCAGTGCTTCTGCCATCAGCAGACGGCGCTAAGCCGAAAGAAATTGACGTCGCCAGTAACGGCCACTTGAGGTACTCGTGTGCTCCTGGAACCTATCGACATGAAACGAAGAAGGATTTGAAACGATGCAGTTACCGAGGAAACCAGATCTTCGAGAGCTATATTTATTCATCTAGCAATCCTTAAGGGAACTTTAGAAAAATCCAGGGAAAATTGATTTTGCAGATAACAAGGATCTAATCATGATCAGAATAAGACAGAAGGTAGTTACAGCGAAGACGGTGATTGTGAGGAAATTCTGTAACGGCGTTTTCGTTAAAATCTCAGCAACTGAAGGGGGTAATACCATTATAGCCGAGAGAAATAAAATCGCGGAAATTTATTCAGAAAAGTGTAATGCTGTGTATGTAAAATACTTTTAGATTATATTTCCACCAAAAACTTTATGATTTTATTTCATAATTTTTTTTTTTTTCAGTTAAGGAGATTCAACTGTTTAATTCTCTAACTAAAGATTGACGTTCATATTTCATCCATACAACTCATGTAATGTATAATTGTGAGCCACGGCTAATAGTTTTAAATTATATATATATATATATATATATATATATATATATATATATATATATATATATATATATATATATATATATATATATATATATATATATATATATATATATATAATGTCATACAGCGTAGCATATTTTACATTCACAAATATTTAGCCACAGATCTCGTTTAATGACCAATCTACTCGAGAACAACTTACACCCAAGCGGAATTATAAGATGTAAGTCCACTGACTCAGTGGTCAAATTCGCGGTATTTTCATTGTTTCTAAACCAAACAGGCGTTCGAATCCCACTGGTGATGAAGCACTTATCATTTAGAATTATGCTGGGTTTAAGTTATTCCCGAGGTATAGTGAATTAGATATTGAACGAAATTTTTTACTTAATTTTCAGAATATATATATATATATATAATATATATATATATATATATATATATATATATATATATATATATATATATATATATATATATATATATATATATATATATATATATATATATATATAGAACATCCAGAATGTTTCGTTAATCAATCATACGCATTACACTTCTACAGAAAGATTTACTGAACCATCTACATAACACGTGCCACTTCAATCTTGCACACATTTTGTGTGTCTCTTGGATATTGAGATATTTCCTTTTCAACACTTCCTTTGGCGCATCTTTGTTCCACTCACTCACTTAAGACTTTTTTTTTTATCTCTTATCTCTATTTCCGCATTTTCATCCTTTCAGTTTTTCTCATGTCACACATACGACGGCTTCAATGCGTTTTCTTTCGTAAGTATTCAATGCCCATTCACAAAGAAGTTTTTTCTTCAGTCCCTGTTTCAAGCTCCATTGCCACACAAATTCTCTTCTTATTTTTTTACTGCCCACTCCTTGTTATCTGTCTTGTTTTGATTATTTTATGATTATCTCTTTTCTCATTCTACAGATATTCATTACATTCACACCAAATACAAACACGATCCAATTGCTTCTAATCCTTCACCACCAATATTAACATTTATTGATCTATCTTTCTGAATTCCGCATAATCTCGCATCATGCCGATGATTGCAGTTGCTTTTATCTTTCTTTTCTTATAAAGAATTTGAAACTTTCGTATTAGTTTCTCTAATATTTCTTCACTGTCCCTAATTAGTCCTGTATCACCTTGATACATCCGCCAATCGTCACTACATTTTCTAAACCGTTTTTTTTCTTATCCCACAACTTTGCGTCTACATCTTGGATTCTTTCGCTGACTTCTCTTATCACTCCATCCATAATGGCATTAGAGATCACGAAACATATTACACCATGGCCTTTAACACCCTTATACACCGTATATATCACTCTCCCATATGTACACTCTTCACCTCTATCCCAAAATCTTTTAGTATGCACAAAAATTATCTACTGTATCATATATCGTAAATATTTCCATCCTGAATTTCTATCAGTACTATAATGAGCCTTCTCAAGGTCCTTCTGTGTCACATTCAGTTTTCCCTTTTACCGTGAAACTTCGCACATAATCTACATTGCATATGAGCCACACCTTTCTCCTCTTCTATCTCCATACTAATCCCTCAAAGTCATTCTGTCGTCTGTCTTGCTTTCTCAATTAATTACCCGATAGTTCTCCAGTATCACTTTCTCTTTGCTCAAACTAAATTTCTCCCACTCATTCATTTGGAACTTTTTTTTTCATCCACATATACCTTGCAAACCCTGGTCACACTTTCACTACTATACCACAGTATCTCTTGTAATCCCTAGTGTTTTTCATCTCTCCATCTCTATAGTTCCTTCTTTACGTCCTAAACAGTCAACTATATTCTCTCAAACTAACCGTTGACATCTTCCACTCTTCTTCCACGAAACCTGTTTCTCTTTTGCCCTCCACATTCAACAAATCTTATCACTCTCTTTACTAAACTATGACTTTTTCTATAGGCTACATAGTATCACATTGATTTCCATCTGGTATTTATTCATATTTGCTACAATATTTTTTTTTCTCTCCCACTACATTCTTAGTTACTTTATCCCTCTACCTGTGCAATTTAATATGATCTATTCTGTTACGCAAACGTACGCAAAATATTCCTGAAACTGTCTCCTTATTCCACAGCCTACCTATTCTTTCCCTTGCGAGGGTGAGAGTTAATGAAACCATTGCCTTGCCTTTATGTTTTATATCAAATAAATAAAATCTCTAACGTGCATCTTTTCATCGCATGCCACTTGACGCTCTTCCACCAAATTTTAAATAGATCTTTTATTGTACTAGTCAGTTTTCCATTAACCATTACTTACGTATTCTTATACGTGTCTGAAATTGCTGTTTCTTTTCCAAGATTCTTGTCAATCTTTTATTCATTCCCCTATATCAGATATGCCAAAACTTTTCTTTCCTTTTCTTTCAGTTGACCGCGATATTCTTCAGTTTGAATTCTGCTTTATAGACCATGGTCCTGACCTCAGCATTTCCCTTTTATTTTCCACTTCCCCGAAGGATTTTTGAAACCTTAATTGGGGTGATATCCCAATACAGAAATTCTGCTTATCAGCAAGAAAGTTGTAGATGGGGTAACCAATGGCTTCAATAAAATGGGACCTAAGTGAAGTGAATGAAGATTCCACATCTCGCAAATGTCAGCCACAGTTTTCATTCTTCTGTCATGAAGTATTTTTAGAGTTTTCTCTGTAAAATACTTGGCTCCCAGATTTTAAATAGTTGCTGTTATTGTCAAATGCTTGGTATTTCTCCATTTGACTAAATCTTTATATGTGTGAAAATTGCGTCTGTCTTGAAGCATGCGCGCAATGAGAATAAACATTCTATGTATTTGGTAATATTTATAGCTGTTTTTCAAATGGGGACCAGTAATTATAGAGAAACGCTTATGGAAAGATTGCTGAAATTAGTCGCCATGTGTTTAGGCATTATAATTCTAAAGTACACGGAGTATTTTACAAGTAATATATAGACTTCAATGTAATTTCATGAACTCTTTAACGGAAGAATACCAGTGTAGAAACTGTACCCACGCGTAGTCTAAAAAATGTATGGCATCTGAACAGACATTGCTTTAAAAAGAAAAGAAAAATAATATCTCCTATACGATGTAAAATGTGCAGTATGCTAAAAGCATGATAGGCAGGAGTGCTTATAAATTGTTTGACAAAAAACTGGAAAGGGAACCGTTAAAAAGCCCCGACAAAAATGCACGATGAAACCTTACTTTTCAATGAGAGATTCTATCCTAGGGGTCTGAAAAGTTTATGGATTATTCATGCCCTGAATTGCACCGGAAATCTGAAACGGAAAATGAAGTCATGGTGGAACAAGATGATCATCAGATGCTTATTAGATATCTCATGATTATTTTGGATTTATGAAAAGCAAAGGTTCACGTCTTTTAAGATTTGTTTAACAAGCATCCTAGAAACATAGTAATGGTATTTCCATCTCTGTTTTAAGGACACTGACATGTAAGTGTCCTGAATTCCTCGAAACTGACCTTTGGAAGTTCAGGAAAACCACGAAAAATATAAAACAGTTGTGCCTTTTGGCAAAAAAAAATATTTTTTATAAAGCAAGGGAAACATGTTCTGAAGTTTTCCTTGGACCTTATTCTGATATATGGTACATCCCCTTATTCTATCACTCTTAGCCCAATTCATGACCAGTCCAAAATCTCGAAAGCCATTTAATGTTGATGTCGTATTTGAGAATATGACAATGAAGAATATATTAAACAAGAGTTCTCTTCGGCAAATAGACGCATGTACCTATAACATCCCTTGCAATTATTGCAATGACATAGAGGATATATGGGAAAACTGGTAAGGATCCTAAAACACTATTGGAACTACGGGCTTATAAGATTCAATCAGTGAGCATAGCCAGAAGTTGATTTCAACATAAGAATGAATGATTTTAAAATATTCGTGCACTATTAAATGAAACAGAGTTGAGTCATATATTATTTAAAAAAACAGATATGATTAATGATCGCCTAAAATGGCAGAACCGTCAGAAAAAAATATATATATTTGTAGACAGTTTATAGTGTTTACGGTTAAGCATTACTGTCGTAGAGGTAACTTGGTATGTACTGTAAATATTTGAATTTTTATGTCACTTGACCTTGAGAAGGTTAGAAAAGGTGATAGTGCTTATTTAGCTCCAACTTCATTATTCTGTAATTCCTCTTCCAACTCAGTGACCAACTGGAGACATCGTGACTTTCAGCGATAGATCGTTAGTATACGTTTCCTTTCAACACTTTATTTTTCCATTTCAGGGGAGGGCGCTCGTGTGGGCACCAGGAGAGTTGAAGGTCCAGACCCACTTCAAAGAAAAGTATGAGAAGGTAAGCTGGAGATGAATGGAGATTCGTGAAAAACGTGAGTGGTGGAATTCCATATATACCGTTTGTGTGTGTGTGGGAAAATGTAGTTTTTCACAATAATTGGCATCACTTTATTTAATTATAAAAAGAATCATAATATTTTCTTCTATTACAAAAGTTCACACTCATAGGACCCTATTTTCCATATTCCGTTTTATGAGACCATATACTAATTCTTATACTACAGAACTATCTACAATAAAGTGTTAACAATTGCTAAGATCTAATACGTACTATTTGTAGAAGATTCAAGTGAAATAACTGAAAAATACTGATAAATCATTTGATTTGCAAGGTCTGTGAAACTATGAATTTATTTTGTCATCAACTAATACAATGCTCATTCGTTTCCACATAAATTCAAAACTATTGGGCTTAAAAAAATCTTAAATAAACAGAGGGCTCTTAGAGACCTACTGGATTTCTTCGTCGAGTTTCGTAGCTACACTCTTGACTTGGCCGCCCATTCTCGGACAGAAGTCAATAATATTCTCCACGCGTCCGCCCGCCTTTCTCATGGAGACTTCAGAATTTTCCAGTCGGTTTTCTCTGGTTCTGTTCTCCCAAATGGATGCAGATATATATTCCGTCACGAAGAGCGGAAACTGACCATCGTGAAACGGTCGTCGGGTAATGCGAAGTGATCCGGTTCCTTGTCAGGGGACGAACTCGCGTTCATGTTTGTTCGTCATGCAATGTCTTTTAATGCCTTGTTGTGCACCTTGCCTCTAAACCGGAACATTTACTTTCAGAATTCCCGCTACTCTGATTTTCACTGACCACCGCATTTTTTTTCTCTCTCTCTCTTTTTTAGACCTACGCTTAGCAATTATTTTGGCTCTAAAAAACTTCATCAATATTTTCTTGAACATAAGCTGGGGTTTAGTTTTAGTTGCTTGGTTTCTATGGAAAGAAGTTACAAAATGAAAATGATTAATAATACACACACACACACACACACACACACACACACACACACATATATATATATGTGTGTGCGTGTGTGTGTGTGAGAGAGAGAGAGAGAGAGAGAGAGAGAGAGAGAGAGAGAGAGAGAGAGAGATCGTCCAGAATCTTACGTACAAATAAATTTTATTTTTTTATGCAGAATAGAAATTGTAAGAAAAACTTTTTACCCTGTTTAACGATTTCAGTACATTGGTCTTAACAAGAATAATTCTAACAATTTATATCATTCATCTTGAAAAAGGAAAAAAAAAAAACGAGAAAGGGAGTCTTACAGTTTTTTATTCTTCGGAAGGAAATTGGAATATCTATTCCATTAAAAAGATTTATAATGAAGGCATTGCTCTTCGCAATAAGCAATCCCATTTATTAAGAAAAAACACCCATTTTTTACGTCATATTTAGTTTTTACTGGAATATAGGGAGATCATTAATCGTAATATCTGTATAGGGTCTGGAAGCGATATGTAATACACACTAGATCTTAGAGGAGGAAGAAATTTTATTACGTTCCTGTCGGGCTCACGGGCATCCAAGATTTTAGTCATGGTGCGCCCGACGTCTGGTGAGAAATAGTGTGGGAGCAATTTCATTCTTCTCCCGCCTTTTTCCAGTTGAGCCTTTTCGCGGCCATGCTAGATTTGCTATCTCAAATTCCGAGCTGACTTCTGTGACATCAGAATATCTCTGAAAGGCTTCTTTAACCAGCGTCTTTCTCAGGACTTTGGGTATTCTTCGAATGAATGATAAATATATAATGAAGTTGTTAATAATTGAAAAATTGGTTTGAAGCACTAAATATAAATGCAAAACGTTATGATTCATACTAACTGCTTCGGATTATGATGTACATTCAGAAAGAAAAGATTATACACAAACACACACACACATATATATAATCATGAAGCTACAAATGTCGTTTAATATCAAATTCACGCTACCTCGGGACCGGTAGTACCAATCCATTTATCACTTATAAATTCCACTTCGGTAGCGTGAATTTGATATGAAGCGACATTTGTAGCTTCATGATTGTATATAAATCACGGTGTGATAAAAAATTTTACACACACACACACACACACACACACACACACACACACACACACACACATATATATATATATATATATATATATATATATATATATATATATATATATATATATATATATATATATATATATATATATATATATATATATATATATATGACTTTTTTATCACACCATGATTTATGTACAATTAGTGGGGCAGATAACAGAAAAACCGTGCAAATGATGATACAAGCATCAAATTTGGCACAAGTGTCCTCGAAGGTATACTAATCAAATCTGCCTGATTGGCCAATTGAAAATCCAAGAAGACGGCCATTTTCAAGATGCCCGCCAAAATAACCACCCGAAGTAGATGTTTTGCTTAGAAATATTTGTAGTTGTCTGGTTTGCATGATCTAAGTGTGGATTCCTATGTTTTGAAGCCTGCTGAACTATATTTTCCTGTTTAAAAAGCACTCTGACACATATTTCTCAAGATGACCTCCAAGATGTTTGTCTTTCTTTACGTAAGTTTTGTCCCGGCTAGTACATTTTCAAAGTTATGCATACCGTGCTGCTGTTTCTCGATCTGCTACTGTTCACATATGCAGCTGCAGAGTGATGTGCAGGGAAGCTCTGCCTGAGAGCACTTACATCTTCCTTTGCAAACCTTCTTACAGGAGCACTTTGTCAATTCTTGACAGCTTGTTGCAATCAGTGGTAGTGTTGTCCAATGTATCTGCCATGCTTCTCCTTTCTGTGTCCACCCCCATTCAGCTGGACTGCTCATGTGTGGATTACAGTGGGTTGCCTGGTCCCAGATGATCCCAGCCTGGTAGGCTGCACGCTTTGCATATTCTCTGAGGGCTACCTGTGTTGGTGGAATTTAGTTGTACGGCCTCTGCTTGTGGGCAAACAGATCTAGTCTTGCTTTGTCCACACCAGTGGCTGCGCTTGATCTGTTGTACATGAGGACAACGAATCTTTCCAGCCTTTGCATGTCAAGATGACGAATCAGTGTTGGATGCTGGCTGAGATTGATGAGTGTTTCAGTAATATCATCAAATACATTCCAAGTCTGCCATGCAGATTTCTTCGCTTTCCCACGGAAGGCAGACACAATGTCACACCCAGTGAATGCGTGAAAGTAGGGGATCCCTCTAGCTTTCTCAAGCCCAATTGCAGAAACTACCTCATGGACTGGAATCCATCGCATATGGGCTCCTTGGCCAAAGTCAATCCACATTTCCTGAAGACCTAGTTTCTGGAGGGATGGCAGTACAGATATTGCTACGACTAGCACATCTGTGTCATTAGCCTTGATGATTTTAGACTTGCTCCCATCAGTCGTTGCATCCCTAGCGTGAACAAATATTTGACTGGCAGCTTCTTCGTGACAACATGGGGACACAGCATCCAGAGACTTCACTGTGTTGCTAATGGCATCCTCTCCTTTTGTGATGATGACTGTGCTTGTCATTTCTGCTTCACATCAGCCACATTCTCAATGAGGAAGACTTCCTCCAACCAAGAATATTCTTCTTTCAAATGTGACTTGATCGATTCTGGTGCTGGTAAGGATTGGCTTGCAACTGGAGGAGGATTTGGGTTTTTGGTGATGTATGCTGGTCGAATTATGGTGTATGCTTCTGAAAGCTCTGGAACTTTTCTAACCTTAATTTTTTACTCTATATCTAGTTTGAGTGGCTCATGTTCATCACCAGGATTTCTTGTGTTTGGATGCGGGAAAATGGACACACTTGTACCGTGTAAAGATGTTTCAGCTGTGGTCGCAGTCGGATTATGATCTATGTTGTCAACTGTTCCAGTTGTGAACAAATTCTTTCTCAAGAGGGGGGGACAGATTACTCCATCTTCCACATGCTGTGCAACAACTGCTTCTCCTAACTGTGCTGAGATTTCTAGGACTCGGTCATATGATATGCTGAGCCCATTCTCTTGGAACATTTCAATTATTTGTCTCTTCCTCGTCTTGGCAAGCACATACAGGCCCATGTAGACTGCAAAATGTGGCTCCCAGTCCTTGGAATGCCTGTGGACATCCGTTCCTTCCTTGTATTTGGCGAAGCAGTTGTATTGTAGAAGTTGTGATATAGCAAAGTCTGATTTCGATGCTCCATGATGGACTTGGGACTTGATGTCTGCACCATGTTCGATCATGCATACAAACTGAAGCAGTGATGGTGGCACAGCCTGTTCTAAGTCTTTGTCATGAAAATAGCTGCTGAAATTCGACTTCTGGCAGAGCATGTCTTGTCTTATTATCCCAGCGGCTTTTGCTAGATGGATCGCTTCATCATAACTGGATGCTTCTGATAGGATTGAACCTACATCAGTTTCAACAGCCAACAGAACTTCTCGTCCTTGGCGATTATCTTGCAGCTGTGGAATGTTCAAAAGCAGCTGATCCTTGAGTCGAGTAGGATGAACATCAGGCGAGTCAACACCAAGCTGTTCCAGCCTCCGCTTGTAAAGCTTGGTCAAATCAGCAAGCTTGAAAATCGGTGGCCTCTCACTGGCATTTTTCATCTCACAGATGTAGGTGACTAGTTCAGAGAAAGCAATTGGATATGCATCCTTCCAGTGTTCCTGTGCTTTTTCTTGCTCCCGCATCTTTAGGTATGCCCGTTCTCAGTTATACAATGCCACCAAACAGCCAGGGTGATATTTCACTTCTTGGGCTACGACATCTCCTGCACTTAGTTTGGCAATAAATTTTGTATCACTGAGTGTTTTGGCACATTCATTTATTCTCCTATTCACTTGCATTGTCATTGCTTCTCTAAGCTCCCCTCCTTCAGTTTCACAGAAGAAGCGCTCTTTTGTTTTAGTTTCTTGGAGCTTTCGTGGAATCTTACTTCTACTGCCCTCATCACTAGTACCTACATGACTTGCTCTTTTTTCAGCTTGGTGTAACTTTGTGTTGTTGAACAGAAGCCTGCAATTCTCATGATATTGTGCCTTATTTTTTCTCAACGTTTCCTCTATCCCAGAATCTTCATCAAGTCTTGCAGGGTCTAGCTTGATTGGTAGCGCATTGAGTGAGTGAAACAGAGGAATATTCTTTGCCAGGTTCGTATATCCAACATCCCCTCTTCTGGCGGGATTGCCCTGGGGAGATTTTAGATCTTTCTTAACTTCCTGACATAGCCAACACTTGGTCCAGTCTGTTTTCCATGATCGTCCAGTAGAGTTCGCATCCATGATTACGATGACGTTCAGGGTCGAGGGTTTATCCTTTTACCACCCTGTACATGTAATAGTATAATAGTCCTCTTATGTCCTGTAATATACAATAGGTGCTTTCCTGTATGGGATACAACTAGGTTCTTGCACTGTGCCACACACCTAGTCTGATCATTCATCCAGTGTCATAAGTCCCGTGCGATCTGTACACCATCCAGATAACTAAAACCCTGTTATCCTTGGTTCAGCTCTCCCGCGCTGGCACGTCCTGTCAATTCAGGTGCGGCTGCCTAACTGATTTGGGGTTGATAAGGCAGCATTTTGGATACTAATATGTTTTTTCAGTATGATGCCAACATAAATTTCTACTTAGCTGACACTGAACCCCATGCTGACTTTCACAGCAGTGATGTCACCATTGTGCCTTGGTAGTGCCCGACAATCACTCCTTTGATACAGTGCCCTAACCATGTTATTAACTAGAAAATATACATCAGCAGGCTTAAAAACATAGGAATCCACACTTAGATCATGCAGTCCGGACAACTACAAATATTTCTAAGCAAAACATCAACTTCCGGTGGTTATTTTGGTGGCCATCTTGAAAAATGGCCACCATTTTGGATTTTGCAATTGGCCAATTGGACAGATTTGATTAGCATCCCCTGGAGAACAATTGTGCCAAATTTGATGCTTGTATCATCATTTGCACGATTCTTCTAAAAAATTACTCTTATCTGCCCCACTAAATCGTGAAGCTACAAATGTTGCTTAGTATCAAATTCACTCTACCTCGGGAATATCCTCGATGGGGAATTATCACTGAAGGGGAATTTATAAGTGATAAATGGACTGTTACTGCCGAGTCTCGAAACCACAACACTGATACTTATCCAGCGACTCCAGTCGACGTTCTACCCACTGAGACTCGGCAGTACCAGTCCATTTATCACTTGTAAATTCCCCTCCGGTGACAATTCCCCATCGGGGATATTCCCGAGGTAGCGCGAATTTGATATTAAGCGATATTTGTAGCTTCATGATTATGTATATATATATATATATATATATATATATATATATATATATATATATATATATATATATATATATATATATATATATATATATATATATATATATATATATATATATATATATATATATATATATATATATATATATATATATATATATATATATATATATATATATATATATATATATATATATATATATATATATATATATATATATATATATATATATATATATATATATATATATATATATATATATATATATATATATATATATATATATATATATATATATATATATATATATATATATATATATATATATATATATATATATATATATATATATATATATATATATATATATATATATATATATATATATATATATATATATATATATATATATATATATATATATATATATATATATATATATATATATATATATATATATATATATATGTGATATTTTTATCACACCGTGATTTATATACAATCATGAAGCTACAAATGTCGCTTAATATCGAAATTCACGCTACCTCGGTATATCTCCGTTGGAGAATTGTCGCCGAAGGGGAATTTATATAAGTGATAAATGAATTGGAATCGTGGGGACACGAACCCGCGACGAAAGCCTATTCAGCGACTCCAGTTGACGTAAACCATTGAGCCATCAAGAGAGGTATAAGTCTCTTGCCGAGATGTCGTACTGTTTTTACCCGTCGTGAGCGGGGAAAGTGTACTAGCCTCGACAATGACCCACCTCCGCCATGACAGTTCATTGGTACGTTTGGAACACGCAGCTCTTGTTATGAAATTTTTATCACACCGTGATTTATATACAATCATGAAGCTACAAATGTCGCTTAATATCGAAATTCACGCTACCTCGGTATATCTCCGTTGGAGAATTGTCGCCGAAGGGGAATTTATATAAGTGATAAATGAATTGGAATCGTGGGGACACGAACCCGCGACGAAAGCCTATTCAGCGACTCCAGTTGACGTAAACCATTGAGCCATCAAGAGAGGTATAAGTCTCTTGCCGAGATGTCGTACTGTTTTTACCCGTCGTGAGCGGGGAAAGTGTACTAGCCTCGACAATGACCCACCTCCGCCATGACAGTTCATTGGTACGTTTGGAACACGCAGCTCTTGTTATGAAATTTTTATCACACCGTGATTTATATACAATCATGAAGCTACAAATGTCGCTTAATATCGAAATTCACGCTACCTCGGTATATCTCCGTTGGAGAATTGTCGCCGAAGGGGAATTTATATAAGTGATAAATGAATTGGAATCGTGGGGACACGAACCCGCGACGAAAGCCTATTCAGCGACTCCAGTTGACGTAAACCATTGAGCCATCAAGAGAGGTATAAGTCTCTTGCCGAGATGTCGTACTGTTTTTACCCGTCGTGAGCGGGGAAAGTGTACTAGCCTCGACAATGACCCACCTCCGCCATGACAGTTCATTGGTACGTTTGGAACACGCAGCTCTTGTTATGAAATTTTTATCACACCGTGATTTATATACAATCATGAAGCTACAAATGTCGCTTAATATCGAAATTCACGCTACCTCGGTATATCTCCGTTGGAGAATTGTCGCCGAAGGGGAATTTATATAAGTGATAAATGAATTGGAATCGTGGGGACACGAACCCGCGACGAAAGCCTATTCAGCGACTCCAGTTGACGTAAACCATTGAGCCATCAAGAGAGGTATAAGTCTCTTGCCGAGATGTCGTACTGTTTTTACCCGTCGTGAGCGGGGAAAGTGTACTAGCCTCGACAATGACCCACCTCCGCCATGACAGTTCATTGGTACGTTTGGAACACGCAGCTCTTGTTATGAAATTTTTATCACACCGTGATTTATATACAATCATGAAGCTACAAATGTCGCTTAATATCGAAATTCACGCTACCTCGGTATATCTCCGTTGGAGAATTGTCGCCGAAGGGGAATTTATATAAGTGATAAATGAATTGGAATCGTGGGGACACGAACCCGCGACGAAAGCCTATTCAGCGACTCCAGTTGACATAAACCATTGAGCCATCAAGAGAGGTATAAGTCTCTTGCCGAGATGTCGTACTGTTTTTACCCGTCGTGAGCGGGGAAAGTGTACTAGCCTCGACAATGACCCACCTCCGCCATGACAGTTCATTGGTACGTTTGGAACACGCAGCTCTTGTTATGAAATTTTTATCACACCGTGATTTATATACAATCATGAAGCTACAAATGTCGCTTAATATCGAAATTCACACTACCTCGGTATATCTCCGTTGGAGAATTGTCGCCGAAGGGGAATTTATATAAGTGATAAATGAATTGGAATCGTGGGGACACGAACCTGCGACGAAAGCCTATTCAGCGACTCCAGTTGACGTAAACCATTGAGCCATCAAGAGAGGTATAAGTCTCTTGCCGAGATGTCGTACTGTTTTTACCCGTCGTGAGCGGGGAAAGTGTACTAGCCTCGACAATGACCCACCTCCGCCATGACAGTTCATTGGTACATTTGGAACACGCAGCTCTTGTTATGAAATTTTTATCACACCGTGATTTATATACAATCATGAAGCTACAAATGTCGCTTAATATCGAAATTCACGCTACCTCGGTATATCTCCGTTGGAGAATTGTCGCCGAAGGGGAATTTATATAAGTGATAAATGAATTGGAATCGTGGGGACACGAACCCGCGACGAAAGCCTATTCAGCGACTCCAGTTGACGTAAACCATTGAGCCATCAAGAGAGGTATAAGTATCTTGCCGAGATGTCGTACTGTTTTTACCCGTCGTGAGCGGGGAAAGTGTACTAGCCTCGACAATGACCCACCTCCGCCATGACAGTTCATTGGTACGTTTGGAACACGCAGCTCTTGTTATGAAATTTTTATCACACCGTGATTTATATACAATCATGAAGCTACAAATGTCGCTTAATATCGAAATTCACGCTACCTCGGTATATCTCCGTTGGAGAATTGTCGCCGAAGGGGAATTTATATAAGTGATAAATGAATTGGAATCGTGGGGACACGAACCCGCGACGAAAGCCTATTCAGCGACTCCAGTTGACGTAAACCATTGAGCCATCAAGAGAGGTATAAGTCTCTTGCCGAGATGTCGTACTGTTTTTACCCGTCGTGAGCGGGGAAAATTTCATAACAAGAGCTGCGTGTTCCAAACGTACCAATGAACTGTCATGGCGGAGGTGGGTCATTGTCGAGGCTAGTACACTTTCCCCGCTCACGACGGGTAAAAACAGTACGACATCTCGGCAAGAGACTTATACCTCTCTTGATGGCTCAATGGTTTACGTCAACTGGAGTCGCTGAATAGGCTTTCGTCGCGGGTTCGTGTCCCCACGATTCCAATTCATTTATCACTTATATAAATTCCCCTTCGGCAACAATTCTCCAACGGAGATATACCGAGGTAGCGTGAATTTCGATATTAAGCGACATTTGTAGCTTCATGATTGTATATAAATCACGGTGTGATAAAAATTTCATAACAAGAGCTGCGTGTTCCAAACGTACCAATGAACTGTCATGGCGGAGGTGGGTCATTGTCGAGGCTAGTACACTTTCCCCGCTCACGACGGGTAAAAACAGTACGACATCTCGGCAAGAGACTTATACCTCTCTTGATGGCTCAATGGTTTACGTCAACTGGAGTCGCTGAATAGGCTTTCGTCGCGGGTTCGTGTCCCCACGATTCCAATTCATTTAACACTTATATAAATTCCCCTTCGGCGACAATTCTCCAACGGAGATATACCGAGGTAGCGTGAATTTCGATATTAAGCGACATTTGTAGCTTCATGATTATATATATATATATATATATATATATATATATATATATATATATATATATATATTTATATATATATATATATATATATATATATATATATATATATATATATATATATATATATATATATATATATATATATATATATATATATATATATATATATATACTGTATATATATATATATATATATATATATATATATATATATATATATATATATATATATATATATATATATATATATATATATATATATATATATATATATATATATATATATATATATATATATATATATATATATATATATATATATATATATATATATATATATATATATATATATATATATATATATATATATATATATATATATATATATATATATATATATATATATATATATATATATATATATATATATATATATATGTATATATATATATATGTATATATATATATATATATATATATATATATATATATATATATATATATATATATATATATATATATATATATATATATATATATATATATATATATATATATCTCGTCAGCTCTTTGATATTATGGAAGAGAAACATATTGCGTTTACCTCCATCTGAACGTCAACATCATAACGAGAAGATTTCTTGCATCCTCACTAAGCCTGGTCCATTGCCAGTCCATAATGTACTTATGTTCACAGGAAAATAACCAATAAGTAAATGAAAAAAAAAAAACTGAAGCAAAATCCACAACCAACACTTTATATATATATATATATATATATATATATATATATATATATATATATATATATATATATATATATATATATATATATATATATATATATAAATATATATATATATATATATATATATATATATATATATATATATATATATATATATATATATATATATATATATATATATATATATATATATATATATATATAATCATTAAGCTACAAATTCCAATTCACGCTACTTCGGGAATATCACCGAACGGGAATTCATAAGTGATAAATGGATTGGTGCCGAAGTGTCTCGAACACTCGACACAGTACCCTCCAACTGAACTTTTAGTTTGTTTCTTCTCTTCAAACTTGCGTGAAGACCTTTCCTTCCAAATCAGAAGAAGAAGAAGAAGAAGAAGAAGAAGAAGAAGAAGAAGAAGAAGAAGAAGAAGAAGAAGAAGAAGAAGGGTGAAGGAGCAAACAAGATCAAGATTGAATGTTTGTTTAGAAGTCTCCAAAGATCTTCTTTTCAAAGGAGGTATTATGATTTCCTAAGGACGCAGTTCATTGTTTGTTGACAAAAAGCAGGTTGAAAAATATCAGATTTCATGTTATGTGAAAAGGAACGGAATTTCATTCGCTCTTCCAAGGAAATGCAGGAGGGGAATTGTTGCTGAATTAGAGAGGGAATCGCGAAAGAGGATCGTTATTTTTGACGTGAATGATTTCCGAAAGGATTATCTCTCATCCTCCGTTATCAGATATTAAGACTGAAACTGAAGTTGAAATTATTAGATATTAGGGCAGTCAGGAAAAGAATAATGAACAAACAGACATAAACACAGACGATGAACGGCTGAGCGCACCCCAACAAGGTCGTGTATATATTTTCCCGGTAGCGCTTTTCTCTTGAGAAAGAAAACACTTGTGAATGCCACTCATTCGATTTACAGCAATTTTTTATATGGAATTTCATTTGAGAGACCTGGGTTCAATCCCGATGTTTCACTTTTCCTTAGTGGCATTTGCCTTTATTTTTATTTCTGAGAAACCTGTGCTTATTTGCTTATGTGTTGACTAGTTATGAAGTTTTCTGCTACAGCCTATCTCCAAGTACATTATTTTAAGTTTCTATTAAGCTATTTCTCATTTTACATTTCTTGTATTTTCAGACTGAGTGACGGGGTTAGATACAGCCATGGCTAACGGCTCGGAGGAAATCAGATGGATTGACTGAGTCCGGGCTATAACCTTCAGAGAGGCCAGGGATGCTGGCGCATCCTTCATTTCACGTTCCTAGATAGCTAAATACATTAAAAGAGATGAATTCTTTGTTAAAAGAAACGGAAACAAAAATTCATATGACTGTCATAGCGAAAAGAGTGAGAATCTTGGAAGTCCTGAAGTCCTTTCTCAGGAGTCAAAAGACATCATAGCTGAGGCAGTGGGTAGACCAAGAAAGACTTTACGCAAAATGGCGCTTGAACTAGAAACAAAAAGGGGAAAGAAGAGAAGTTATAGTGCTGTATACCGGGAGTTGAAAAAATCTGGTATCAAGCCATTTCATGTTATCAGCAAGCTCAACATCACTCAGCGACAGAGAGAAGACTGTGCAGGTTTTTTTTTCTTTGAGATACCTACAAGTATTTGCCTAAAAATCTTAAAGGAAACTTAAAAGTAAGAAAATGTGTTTTGCAGGGATAAGTTCCACCTAGTTATGTGGAGGTAGTCTTAAAAAGTGGCTGGTTTCTGTGATCATTTACCATAATTTAAGACTTGTACCACGAATAATAATTTTGCTTAATTTTATTTTTTCAAGGGTACAGATCCGCTTGGAGAACATTTCCACATTCATTTTGCATACGTGGCGGCCAACGTTTTGAAATTCATTTATGATTCTATGTCTACCAACATGAGTTATCCTCACCAGGTTTGTCCATTATCGTTGCCATGCCTCTGCGTTTGTTTTTTAAGGTAGGCGTGGTATTGCGTAAGGAAGGGCAGAAGTCGTATACGACTGAAAGATTTCTGGTGTGTGTGTGTGTTTTTTTTTTTATCAAGTTTATGATCTTCGAAACATTCGCTGCACTTGCATTTGGAGAGTGCTTGTGTTTTACACACATTCTTAAGAATATTTTGTCCATTTGTAAGTCTGGTTATCGCAAACCCCTTGCAGTTTAGCTATTTTCTGTTGTTACAGCTCCATTAATAATTAGATTTGAAAATTTTATTACCCCACTGAAATCGCCTCTTGCCTTTAATTCCTTGCAGCGAAACAATTTCTACTCGGTAGTGCAGAATGCTGTAAGAAAGTCATAAAAAACTTCCGGACAGGAGTTTCACACATGCACGCGGGTGTTGCTGCCCCAGACAATATCGTCAAAGGCGCCACGATAAACCCCATCAAGCCACTGCTCTTACCCATCTCTCAGAGAGCCTCGAAACGCTCCCCCCTCCACCCCCACCCCCGCAACAAGCCGATGTCATTAATGAGCAAACTTCAGCGCTGATGACGAAGCCACCCTAGCAACTCATTCAGTAAGGAAAAAATTCACACCGGCTGTCCGGAAAGTGTGGATAATTATAAATAAAAATAAAACCTTAACTTATTGGATAATCAAAAGACAGCAGGACCCACGCACCACTCATCAAAAGAAAATGAAAAACCAACTCCATGGGAAAGAATTCTTTCAATTAGGGGCATTGCCTAATAAGTTAAGTGGGTTAACGTAGATTACATAAAATATATTGGATGAAAATTCACACACACACACACACACACACACACACACACACACACACACACACACACACACGCACACACACACACACACACATATATTTATATATATATATATATATATATATATATATATATATATATATATATATATATATATATATATATATATGTGTGTGTGTGTGTGTGTGTGTGTGTGTGTGTATACATATACAATGAGTATAAAACTACTGAAAGGTTGAAAATTCAAGACCAAATACCAAGCTCTTTCGTATATACGTGTATGTGTACATAATACACGAAAGCGGTTGGCACCCGGTCTTTAATTTTCTCCTTTCAAGAGGTTTTCTAGTGTATATTTGTCACTTGCAGTTTTGTGGCTTATTGCTGATAGATTTATATATCATTACCCACCTCTGAAAGAGATTGGAGAGACAGGTAACATTTGCTGTGATCGTGGTTCGTTCCCGGTTAACTGTACCGTGCACCAGTCCCACCCGGCCCCCTGCAGTAACTGAAAAGTGGCGTCTGCCAAATGCCCCGTTTGGCTAGCAACCTCATCCCTAAAACAAGTAAAAAATGCGCCGAAGTTTCTTCGGCGCAATTGAGTTTTCTGTACATCGTATAATCAAGGCCAATTAAAGTAGATCTGTCTTTCGGTGATCTCGGTATAATGCTGTGTGAGCCGCGGCCTAAGAAACTTTAACCACGGGCCGGTGGTGGCCTGTCCTATAACGTTGCTAGACGCACGATTATTGCTAACTTTAACCTTAAATAAAATGAAAACTACTGAGGCTAGAAGGCTGCAATTTGGTATGCTTGATGACTGGAGGGTCAACATACCAATTTGCAGCCCTCTAGCCCAGTAGTTTTTAAGATCTGTGGGCGAACGGAGAGACAAAGCCGACGCAATAGTTTTCTTTTACAGAAAACTAACAAGTATCTTGTATGGACTGAGATCTTTTTACGGTAAAATAAAAGTAAATGATATTGATCTGAATTCTACTGGGAGAACATGACTTTCATTGGTGCTTCCCAATTTTTGGAAATTCATGTCATCGTTCACTTTGCGAGGTTTTTGGAATTCTTTGTGCGTTTTCGCCTGCAATAATCTCCAAGACCAACAACACAATAAAGTTTCCAAATGAGGCGAAAACAATAACGTTCAAATATCTGCGCACATTATGACCCATTTCGTTTTATCATTTCCTAAATACAAACTTGATCTTTTTTCACTTCCAGCTCCTGCGCGACCTGCCCCTAATAATTCCTAATAAGAATTGTAGATGCATTGCGTAGTTCAACAATTTATATCATTAAGCTTTAAGACGTTTCATTTACTGATCACATAAAAGTTATGCGAATGAGTGAAGAAAATTGCAGGTATTTTAGCTTAGTTGTTTAAACCTCCAGCTGTTTACCTTTAAGTAGCTCTCTCGCTCTATATTACTTGGTAAAATTGATCATCCATTAGTTTTTTATTGTAAAACTAAACAAAAGGGAACTAATCGCAGAGGACAGAAAACTATGCACGAAATTATTTAATTTTTGCAGAGTATAGTAAGCGAAAAAGATATTTGATCACCAACCTGAGTGTCACGCCAACAGGATCTCACCGTATCCTAACTGTGATCCTCTCCTACTTTTGCTTAGAAATGTGACGCGTCCTTTGATTTCTTACACATTTTAACAGAGAATCAAAAACCATCAAACAATGTTCGTATTGTCTTCGGTATCCCCACACTTGCCTTTCCTCGTGTAGCTTGATTCTCATTTTTTAAACATTACTATTCCGTAGGTACTTACACGATAATCATGGAAGACTCGGTTCTCCAAAGAAAGAGAATAACTTTTCCATTTTGTTTTCATTAATGTTTACCAACCCACCCAGCGTCAAAGATTCTTTGATATCCAAACTCTAATTCTTTTATAACAGATCTCTGTTCACACTACCGTTGAAATTATTCATGACTGCAATACAGGACAATTTTTGTTCTTACAACAATCATTTTGAAAATAATCAGATAGTCTTTATTACCAGAGTCAGAAAATCCTACCAGTTCAAACAAAAATGAATAATTTTTGAAGCATCGCTACCCGACAAAAACTCGTTCAATATTCTATTAACGCCAATTTTCTTATTCTGGGGTTGTCATAATGATATATCTATTACCGGATTGCAAATGTAAGCATTCATCAAAGGGCTGCTATTAATTACGTGGTAGTGCAAGCAAAAACATGATATGTTTCTCTGTTATTATCATAAAAAGTCAGTTTTGTTGTTGTTAATGCATCTGCTGATATAATATCAGGAAATTGTTATCCCTTGCTTCTAATCCCAGTGAGATACTGTATATTTTATCACACCAGTATGTTCAGGGGTACACTGCTGTGAAAACTCATATCTTTACTTTATTAATAAGACCCAAATAAAGCTATGTAGGCATAAATAATGGCAGGGTTTCGTTATACACTATATTGCATTATTATATACTCTATTTAAACCCATTATTACTCTATGCGTTCTGCATTCGGCAAAGAGCACGCTACGGTCATCTTCCATTTCCACGGTAAATTTCAACGATGGCACCAATTCAAATAAAGAGTTTGCATTTTCGTACCCTGGCCAAATACCTCAGCGAGCATTAAATTGCGTGGAATGACTTCCCTTAGTATCTTGATCTCCAAATATTCCATGCATAAACTGCTTCAAGCTAAAGACAGGATTTCTCTTACTCTTATCAAAATATCTATCGAAATATTTCCCGCGGAATCAAATATTACAGTCTCTTACGTATAATTTTACTAAATTCAGTTTAGATATTAGAAAATTGTACAATCACCTGTCTGCTGTGCAAACATTCATATAGATATAAGAAATTACCAATGGCTACTGTGGCGAATAATATTGCTGCAAAGAAAATGCAAGCTTGTACATTATTTCATGTATTTTTTTAAGTATGCGTAGTTGTTTACATTATAGTTTACGTGACAGTTTACATGCCGTGATAAAAATGTCCCACAGATATTTTAATAAATTATCATATGAAGCAAATCCATCAGATATAATCAGTGGGCAAGCGGGAAAATATGTTTTGTGCTTTAAATGATTCCACTTCTCGTTTATTGCGTTAGAACTGACAAAGTCACAAAGTCTTTTTTTGTCAAATTTTCATTTTCCTTTAGTAATTTTTCCTTTTTTCTTGAAATTGTTATTCACATCATCTATGGAATTCATATTTAATTCTTTGCATGCGTCTAAATCATTCAGAAGCTTGTTCATTTTTTTTCTATATGATTACTTTAAGCCAATATTACGAGTACATATGATTTTTCAACTTCCATCATATGAATCACACTCCATTTTGATTATGGTTACTGTGAACCTTTTTGGCACTTTGGAATATCTAGATTCGTTTTTAATAGTTTTGTAAAAAGTTTATTAATTGTATTTCAGTCAAGGCGTTTGTTAAACATATTCAAAGCAGTCAATGTCTTATTTGAGTCAGTAATTACATTTTACAATAATTTTTTCATTTTTTATTTTAGTTTACATTTCTCTTCATTTCCTTATAATGAGTCAGTTATTATATCGTCCCTTTCCTTTTGGCCCCAAAGGTGCAAAATGTCTTCTTTTTTGTGAGTTCTAGAAGTAAATGAGCAATTCCCATTTCGTTGAGCATCATAAAAGATACATGTTTAATCAATAATATTAGCTTCACTATAATGGACGAAACAAACACTTATGTTAAGTATGTCTTATAATTTACATTCTTTATGGAATTTAGTCTTTCTCCACATTGGTTTTGGTTTGATACAAAAACTGTAAACTGTAACATCATTCTCATGGGATAAGATACAACGTTCCTTGTAAGGTTTTCCTCTTCGCATTATGGTTCTTAAAATCCGCAGAAATCACTGTTATTGAGCTTATGTTAAAGGTTGTTACTATATGGGCGTATACGTAGGTTTTTGTGCTACATGTTTATTTTCTGGCACGATCAAAAGAACGTCTTAATTCGTAACCATATTCATTTCAGTTACCGAAAAGATAACAGCCCAATAAGCAAAGTGACCATTTGCACCCAATCATGATTAAAACTACAGGGATTGGCAATGCAACCAAAACATAGATCATATTCTCCATAAAAAAACCAGCCAAAACTGATAAAAATTCAAAGATTTCTACCTAGAAATCGCACAATAGTGAATCAAGAGTCTTATGCATTAACATTTTCCTCCCTGCTAAAATTTCAATGGCAAAGGTAGGTTGAACAATTAGCTCCCTGAATGCAAGTTATATTAACCTTTGTATTCTTTCTCTCTTAGTATACATGAATGTTGTAGTTACTGGGAAGCCATATGCCTCAGGGCACCAGTGCTACCATTCCAAAGACGCAACAGGGACTGAGCCTATTTCAGAAGATCCGCCATCCTCATTTGGCAAATAAATGATTTGATTTACCTCACAAAGAGGAGAATGATGAAACTTGCCTTTGATATTTTCGTTTTTGTTATAGATCAACTCCAACCACGCCTCTGATATACTTAATGCTAAACCCTGAACTAGTTTGGTGGGGCTGTTGGTCCACCCTTATA
>JANJGK010001675.1:0-122500 GCA_039081455.1 Macrobrachium rosenbergii
CTAACAGGCAATACTCTTTTGACACATGGACACTCAATGAACAGTCCACATGGCCCTCCTCCCACAATGCTCTGAGAACAAAGTGATGATAACAGTTAAACATGTACTGTGTGAATGTCTAAAATATAACCAAGAGCAATTATCAACTTTTGGAAATAAATTGATGATGGAAATTTGTCAATCTACATTTTCTGTCATTCCAATTTTAACATTTGTGAACTGTAATTTAAATGGTAAAATATAAAAATAATTAAATAATGAAAATACATAAACCAATAGGGCTTTTAATGAATTTTAAAACACGAAATTTAAGAATTTACTTATCTTATTCTGTATTAATTTTTTTTATGTATTGTCACGTTTGCACTGCCGTGCAGGTAAAAAGATGCCTCTAAGTAGGACCTTTGATAACTACAACTGACTGAGGGTGGCTGTGCTCCTGTGAACAGAAAAGTTATAAGTTTTAAGTGAAAAATACTCAAAACTTACCAATAAAGTAAGGTTTGGAGGTAAACTTGGGGTGTCCACTAAATAGTATAATTCACTAAAAGCAGCCAGAAGATGAATTATTTACAGGAGCTAACATTGGAGATCAGTGACCAATAAAGTAAGGTTTGGAGGTAAACTTAGGGTGTCCACTAAATAGTATAATTCACTAAAAGCGGTCAGAATATTAATTATTTACAGGAGCTAACATTGGAGATCAGTGGCAATGTCAAGATTATGTTACTCAAATCACAAATACTAGAGAAAAGTGCCGCAAACTGCAATCTTGAAAAGCTAGTCCTTTCGTAGGCTAACACACAATATGTATAAGGGAGGATCCAAAGAATGCACAAGAAGTGGTCCATTAAGAGAGAATGTGACACCACTGATAGTGCAGATATCTTGACCGGATATGGCCCCTGGGTATGCAGGAAGGTGGCACCATTGGTCTACAGTTGGTAACACACAACAGGTACTCAGAACCACGAATGTGTAAGAGCAGGAAAGTTGAAAACATACAAATGGACTCGAGTAAAACTGACAACGAATTTATGCAGACAAAATATCAAAGTACTGATTATGTAACAATTACTGTTAAAAGACAGGTACACAAATAAGCACTCTCCGGGGGAAAGTAAAAGGCGTACGTTTATAGTAATTAGGAGAACAGGTATAAAACAGGTAGGATAAAGTTAGGTGAGACCGACCAACAACTTCCGATTACATTACCTTAGTCCATGGACAAGACTTAAGGTTTTGTAGAGTCAAGTTTCTGCAATAGGGTGTCAGCGGAGGTGTTGTAACTCAAGTTTCCCCATGATAGATGAAGTAAGATGAAATGTAGGGGCACTGGTGGGCTAGCAAGGCATCAGCGCTTGGAGGGTACCAGCTGGATACAACAATCTTCAGCATAAGGAAATCGTCAAGTAGCGTAGCGTAGTCTACCAGTGACTTCTGGACAATGTGATGTCAGGTAAATCAACAGAATGACGTCATGGGAAAGGCTAGCAGAGAGCCTACTAGCAACGTGACAGTGTAAGGGTGACTAGCAAAGAATGGTCTGTCAGAGCCAGTATATATACGAGTCAGCACCAACGATGGCCGTGTTTTGATACTTCTGACAACCTCTTCTTAATGGGGTACTCCATTGTCCTCTTCACAGGGCATGTCGTTAATCTGGCCAGGCACCTAGAAAGGTCGTTGAATGGCAGCCAGATAAAGATTCGAGAGGGAGAGGTGCAATGGGGTGACTAGTATGCAGAGATGCAGGTGTGGTTCAGGTCAAGATGTTGACCCTTGATGGCATTGGAAAGGAGGGAAACCTCAGCGAAATGCAAAGAGACACAATTGGCTGGGGAATCGATAACAATAGTAACAATGGACCCCCTCGATTTGGGACTACTTTGATGCAGTGAGGGGTCTCTTGAACCCCAGGAATCTGTTCTCTGGTTTGAGTCCAAGAGCCCCATATACCATTATATCTGTCTTTGAATGAATTTTTGTAGAATTCTCCGCTTTTGCTAAAATTGATTGGACCTGATAAGCAGGAAAAGATATAGCTGGGATTGGGTTTATATCTGAAGCTAAATAGTGGGAACTGTGGTAGGACCATCAACTGCCCGAGAATGTTTTGACCTGAGAGGTATCAGGTGGAACTATTCTTTATGGCTGGACCATGGATTCCAGGGGGCTCCGGTTCTGGGGATACAACTCTCAGCATTCTCTCTGGTTTGCCCATAACACGATTAGAGTGGGGATGATAGTACTCTTGTAATACCTTCAGTCCTAGCAAGTGGGTTTGGCTTACACTTGGGCCACTATAATCATGTTGTGCCATCCCCTGTGGGGTAGGGTAGTGAATGCGGATATTTGCAAGTCAGTTCTCACTTGTGCCAATGGTGGAAGAATAAACTCCATGAAAGGCTGATATCTTTTTAAGGTTTTCAGATTTATTATTATTTTCTTTTACCCCTCTCAAATCTTTGTCTAGTGTTTATAAGGATTCGAGTACCCCTGGACCCTCTGATGGTGCTGTTCTGGCACAGATGATGACCTCTGCACCCACCTCGTAGATTAAAATTTCTCCAAATATTGATGACTTCTCCAAAAATAAATTGACAAAAAGCAGAAATAACAAATATCCTGATCCCCTCCTGATTTCCCCACCCCTGGACTCTCTAGCTATGCTTCACTGATGCCACGTCAAGCAAAGACACAGACTTCTCCAAGAAATCTTCTTCGTCCAAAATTAAATCCTCACCACAGCCAGGTTGTGCGAAAAATTTGATAATGCTCCATGTTGAAGACTTACCAGTCTGTTGTGATTATGAAATGATCTCGACAGCTCTGAAATCATTTGGAACTGTTGTGTAAATCAGGTTGAACTTTATTGATATTGAATCTAAATGGGAAGTGTGGGTTACCTTTAGTAGCCATGATGAGGTTGTAAAGACTAGTAGTATGATAAGTGCCATACAAATAGGTCAAGCTACAGTACGAGGGGCCTTAACAGACAAAGTTCCCAAAGACATGGACGTTTATGTGCCATGTAAATGGGCTCAGGATAAACTAGAGAGAAATCAGAATGCAGAAGTAAGGACTCCTAAATATCCTATGTTAGTGCAGCAGATTGCTGTAAAAATCGTTCAGATAGTGAAACAAGCATGAAATTTGGCACAAACATTCCTAAGACTACGCTCTCTTAGAAAAGGGCGCTGGCCACCTGAAAATCCAAGATGGCGGCTATTTTTCAAAATGGCCGCCATCTATGTTGAGATTCACTGGTTTGGGAGCATCTATTGGATGGAATATGCCAGTTTTTTTTTTTTTAAACCTCGACTTTTAGGTTATAAAAATGTTCCATACCACACATTTTATTGAAAACCCTTACTAAATGAATTGTAACCAAGATGGCGTACAAAATGGTTGCCATAAAAGTTTTTTTTTCTATCCACAGCGCTAGCAGACATAGAGACCAACTGTTTTTATTTAATGGTATATTCATGTGATCAGACAGTTTAACTAATATGCTATTTTCAACTGAAATAGTAATGGTATGGTCACATACAACATTGTGTCTAAGACTGTAACCATAAAAAGAAAAGAAGAGAAATACGGACTAAACGCAACCAATCTATGTATAGGTCTCTCAACCTACACCTTTGAAAAATTTGAGGATAAGAAGGTAGGCATAGCATGACACGTTGGATGCTCAAGCTAGATTATCTACTGAAGAGAGGGCAATATTTATCTAGACTTCACATTTGCAAGTGCACAGAGCTGTGCAGGGAAGACCCAGCTTGTAGCACTTGCACCTTTCCCGACAGCCTGCTTTGCATCCACATTTGGTAAGCTGTTGGCAACTCTTGGCTAAGGGCGAGTTGGTTGTCCAGAGGACTTGCCATGCTTCACCAGACTTTTGCCATCCCCACTCAGCAGGGTTCTCTGGCTGTGGCTGACACTGGGTGGCCTGCCCCCACACACAACCAGCCTGGTACGCAGCACGCTTGGTGTGTTGGAGGAGAGCTCCCCTGGTTGGTGGAATGGCCTCATATGCCCTTTGTTTTCTGGCAAACATATCAAGTCTAGCCTCATCCACAGTGCCAGCAGTGCTGGATCTTTCATACATAAGTATGACAAACCTCTCCAGGACCTTCAGGTCACTCTCTTCCACTCTGAGAGGGTAGTGACTCAGTTTGGAGAACACAGTGGAGGCCTCTGGAAAGATGTTCCATGTCTGCCAGGCGGTCTTCTTGCCCGTGCTCCGGAAGGCTGACACTGTATCACAGCCTGTGAACGCGTGGAAGAAGAGCATGCCATTCACCTTCTCCTGGCCCAGAGAGTTGCACAGGTCATGCACAGCAATCCAGCGCAGGCTCTGGCCTTGGCCAAATGCCACCCATAGCTTCTCTAGCCCTAGATTGTGGAGAGTGGAGAAAGCACTGACTGCAACGACAAGAACATCTGTGTCATTTGCTTTAACCGTGATGGTCTTGGCTCCATGTTCTGTGGCATATTTGGCATGGAGAAAGATGCGGGTGTCAGCTTCCTCATGAGAGCACTTTTCCAGTCCCTGAAGGCTAGCCTCATGAGTGCTGAGGACAGCAGACCCTTTCGTGGCAATGACAACATTTGTGGCAGACATCTGGGCAACTTTGTCTGCCAGGAACTGGAACAACTCTGTCTTGTTGGCATCGTGTCTTAGGAAATTGCGCCAGTTGGATGGAATTGTGTTCTTGTCTGTCACCTTGCGCCTTCCTCCTTGACCACGTTGGAGCCTGGTCTCAGCTTTGAGGCTGGATGTATTGTATACATCAAATACAAGATGTGATGATGTGTACTTGCTGCTATAGGATTGTATCACAGGCAAGAAGTCGCAAAGTGCATAGCCCTCAAAGGTCTTTCCTTTCTTTGGTGGCAAGGCATGGACCAAAGCTGATCCATCTACAATGAGGACATCAGTCTTTGGTTCTTTGTCTTCTAGTGTAACATGACTCTCCAGGACCGAGGTCAGCTGAGACTTCTGACATGTGTACAGCCTACCACCCTCACTAAGGGAAGCTGGGAATGTTTGATTCTCGTGCTGGAAGAATTCCTGCAGATCACATTCACGGCTCTGACAGGATATAAATAGCTTTGAGAAAAGCTGGCAATCCTCCTTCAGAAGTTTCTGCTTTGACTGTTCTACAGGAGCAGCTTCTTGCCTGAAGAAGTCAGTTCTGTTCTTCTTTATCGGCTCATAGAAGGAGACTGCATTGTTTGCCAAAGAGTCTGAAAACTTCTGAAATTTAGTGCGGCCTCTGTCAAGGTGTGTCTGTAGAAGTTCTGCTGAGCTGGGGTGGGCAATGTCTTTGTTGTCAATGGAATACAGATCCTGGCTCTCTTCCTGAAAAGGACTTCCCAAGTGTTGCAAAGCCAATGACAGCTTGCTGACTCTCTCCAAGAATGTCTTCTGCGCATGAGGTGTTTGTTCATGGTGTGTTGTCTGCTCATTAGACTCCTTACTTTGAACCTCTGTTTCGTATGCAGACACCAAGCGGATGATCTCTGGGCCAGCCACCATCCATCTTCTGAGTGCTGACGGATCTTCAGTCAGCCCAATGGCTCCGCCATCAGCCTTTATAAAGGCATTGGTCTGCTCATGAGCTTGGTCAAGAGCCATTGCTGAGAACTGGCGACTGGTCTTGTGCACAACAAAGTTGCCAGCCTTGAACTCCTTGTGCAACTCTGGGTGTGAACTCTCTAGGGTAAGCATGTCCCTGAGGTGAATAGGCAGCCAACGAGCATAGTTTGTATTATTGTTGGAAAAGAAGTAGGGTATCAGCTCATGCAATGCCTGGCAGTAGAGGACAAAATTGGCCTCACGGAAGGACCTGATCAGTAGGAATATCACAAGTTCCATAGACAACACCATGTGCCAGAAGTGGAACTGTGGACTCTGCTGTCTTCGAAGGTCACACCACTCCTCAAACTCTAATGCCTGCTCATTGTTGTTTGCTTTCTCAGCACAGTAGTCAGTGTATGCTGTCCTCAGGAGTTTGTACAAACTAGAGGCTGTAACCTGGTGCATCTGCCGTGTCCTGGTTACACTTGCAGCTGACAGGAAGGATTCTGCAGTTCCAGATGAAGCAACTCCTGCCTCCACCAGAGCTCCTGTCCAACCACTGCCATGAAGAAGAGTACCAAGAGATGTCATTGCTGCCATCTCAATGTGCAGACCACCAAACATTACCAGATACTTGTCTTCGCCATACTGATCAGGCCACTGCCACTGCACCTGCTTTGCTACGGCATAGATTGGCTGATCAGCTGTGATTATGGGTATCTGGCCAGGGTTCAGAAAATCAGTGACATCCTGCACTTTCTGCATCACGTGTTTGATCGTAGCAACAGAATGAGCCTGATCATGCAGGAGAGGAAGCAATGAAGTTATGGTTACTTCAAATTCTGGGCTTCTCTTCATTGAAGCGTGATGAGCTGACCACGTCAGATTCACTGCATCATCTATTTCCTGGGTGACTATGACCTTGTCTAGCCACTGATACTCCAGTGCAAGCTGTGGCCCCAAGATATCTGTGGGTGGCTTTGGTATTGCAGTGTTTGGTGGCACAGGGTTCTTTGTTTGAAAGGAAGCTGGTGAGATGTTTGTGAATGTGTCCGGCAATTCAGGCACCGACCTCACTTTCTCAGGTGCAAACTTTAGTTGCTGTCTTTCCTGTCCAGTGTTCTCCTTGGTGGGGTGCTGAAATATGGAGATGCTAGTTCCATGGAAGGAGGTAGTGGCAGTAGTTGCAGATGGGTTGTGGTCGATGTTGTCCATCACTGCAGTGGTGAACAACCCTTTTCGCAGTACTGGGGGACAGACCACACCCTCCTCCACATATTTGCTAACTGTGGCATCTCCTAACTGTGCAGAGACCTCTAGTACTCTGACATAAGAGATACTGAGGCCATACTGATGTAGCATTTCAACCAGGTTTCTCTTCCTGGTTTTGGCATAGACTGAGAGTCCCATGTAGACTGGGAATGGTGTTTCTCTGTCTTTGGAGTGTCTATGAGTTGTTGCTCCCTCTTTGTATCGGGAGTAGCAGTTGAACTGCATGAGCTGTGCAATGGCCTGGTCTGACTTTGATGCTCCAAATCGTAACTGTGACTTGATGTCAGCCCCATGCTCAACCATCCCTACAAACTGGAGCAGGAGAGGAGGCACAGAATTTCGTACACAAGCCTCAGAAAATGTGCCATCAAACCGTGACTGATGATCAAGTATAGACTTTCTGAGAATATTTGCTGCTTTAGCAATGATAACTGCCTCTGAAAGATCAGATGATTGAGCAAGTGCTTTTCCCACATCCTTTTGAAATGCAAGTAATACATCTCTGCCAGATTTATGAGCCTCAAGTTCTGGAATTTCTGCCAGAAGTTTGTCTTTGAGTCTCGTGGAATTTACACTTGGTGACTCTACACCTAATTGTTCCAGACGTTGTTGGTAGAGGTGGCAAATATCTGCCAGCCGAAATGTGACTGGATCATCTGAACAAAGGTTGTTTTCAACAATGTATGTCATCAGTTCTGACAGAACTAGTGGATACACATCTGATTCTGACTCAGTGCTACCTTGGTCTTTCTCAAGGCTCCTCAGGTAGGACCTTTTTCTGTTGTAGAGGGCACAAAGACAGGCATGGTGATACTTAAACTCCTGTGCAATGACATCCCCACCAGTCAACTTAGCAAGGAGCTTGCCATCACTAAGTATCTCTGCACATTCACGCAATTTCAAGTCAAGGCCCTTAGTACTAGCTTGTCTGAGATCAGATGCAGGTGCCACTTTCTCACAGAAAATGCAAACTTCATTGTCATGACTGGTTCGGCGCAGTTTTGCACGACTAGTCTCAGTGTTGCTGGTCTGGTCATTGGATTGTCGCTTTCTTGCACGGTCCAGTTTAGTGTTGTTAAACAACAAGCGACAGTTCACATGGTATTTTGCTGCATTTTTCCTGAGAGTGGCCTCTATGCCATCACCTTCATCCAGCCTTGCTGGATCCATTATCAGTGGCATTTCATTAATTTCACTGAACATGGGAATGTTCCTTGCCAGCATTGTGTACCCATCATGGTCTAGGACATGATGACTTGGAGGTGATGTCAAGTGCTCACCTCTTTTGTCCTTCTGACAAAGACAACGCAAACTCCAGTTTGTTTTTCTACTGCTCAATATTGGATTGGCATCACATTCTGCCATGATTTCACTTTTGATTAAGGCCGAGGGGTTATCCTTTTACCACCTTAAACAAAGCACACATTCCTGTATGGGATTCAACTAGGTTCGGTCTCCCTACACCTAGCCCGATCATTCATCCAGTGCCATTTAAGTCCCGTGTGATCTGTACACCATCCGGGTAAGTACATGAACCATCATGTACAGCCCCCATACCCTTGGCTCGGCTCTCCCGCGCTGGCACATCCTGTCTATTCAGGTGCGGCTATCTAATTATAGCTGGTCTGGGGCTGTTAGAAAGCATTTGGGACACTAAACTAAACTATACTACAACTACTAGTCTAAGACTACAGGATTAGTAAAGCTGGATTAGCTGGCACTGAACCCCATGCTGAGTTACACAGCAGTGATGTCACCAGTGTGCCCTGGTTGTGTGCAGACATACACTCTTTTACATTTATTAATTTTCCTTCAAAATTGATGAGTTATTCGAAAGAGATGGCCTCATTAGGATCTAAAACCACAGAAACCAAGATCCATGTTTAAAACGATAATTGTTGAACGGGCATTATTTCTCATTATAATTATTGTTTCTACCTTTTCTTGGCAGCCATATAGCCCCCATATTTAAAGGTAAACTGTACTGGGAAGCTACAGAAACATAATATTCACAAGAAATAGTATGGAAGAGCTTTACCATATTGCTAGAAGCAAATACATGCCATTCTAGTGAAAAATTAGCCAAAATCTGTCGATACTGGCCGCCATCTTGGAATTTGGCCGCCATATTAAATTTTTTGCGTGGCCAGCGCCCTTTTCTGATAGAGGGAACTTTAAAGAGCACTTGTGCAAAATTTCATGCTTGTTTCACTATCTGAACGATTCTTATGAAATATGCAATTATCTGCTGCACTATATGGTGACTGTCCCTTTTATCCAGGTATTGTTGTGGTGACTGTCCCTTATATGTAGGTATTACTGTACTGCATGACACCTTTAACCAGGTATTACTGTACTGTCTCTCACCTTTAATCAGGTATTACTGTGGTGACTGTCCCTTTTATCCAGGTATTACTGTGGTGACTGTCCCTTTTATCCAGGTATTACTGTGGTGACTGTCCCTTTTATCCATGTATTACTGTGGTGACTGTACCTTTTATCCAGGCATTACTGTGGTGACTGTACCTTTTATCCAGGTATTACTGTGGTGACTGTCCCTTTTATCCAGGCATTACTGTGGTGACTGTACCTTTTATCCAGGTATTACTGTGGTGACTATCCCTTTTATCAAGGCAATACTCTGGTGACTGTCCCTTTTATCCAGGTATTACTGTGGTGACTGTCCCTTTTATCCAGGTATTATTGTGGTGACTGTCCCTCATATGTAGGTATTACTGTACTGCATGGCGCATTTAACAAGGTATTACTGTACTGTCTCTCACCTTTAACTAGTATTACTGTCCCTTTTATCCAGGCATTACTATGGTGACCATCCCTTTTAACCAGGTATTATTGTGGTGACTATCCCTTATATGTAGGTATTACTGTACCGCATGGCACAATTAACCATGTATTACTGTACTGTCTCTCACCTTTAACTAGGTATTACTGTACTGTCTCTCACCTTCAACTATGTATTATTGTGGTGACTGTCCATTTTATCCAGGTACTACTGTGGTGACTGTCCCTTTTATCCAGGTATTATTGTGGTGAATGTCCCTTTTATCCAGGTATTACTGTGTTGACTGTCCCTCTTATCCAGGTATTACTGTGGTGACTGTCCCTTTTATCCAGGTATTACTGTGGTGACTGTCCTTTTTATCCAGGCATTACTGTGGTGACTGTCCCTTTTATCCAGGCATTACTGTGGTGACTGTCCCTTTTATCCAGGCATTACTGTGGTGACTGTCCCCTTTATCCAGGTATTACTGTGGTGACTGTCCCTCGTATCCAGGTATTACTGTGGTGACTGTCCCTTTTATCCAGGTATTACTGTGGTGAATGTCCCATTTATCCAGGTATTACTGTGGTGACTGTCCCTTTTATCCAGGCATTACTGTGGTGACTGTCCCTTTTATCCAGGCATTACTGTGGTGACTGTCCCTTTTATCCAGGTATTACTGGTGTGACTGTCCCTTTTATCCAGGTATTACTGTGGTGACTGTCCCTTTTATCCAGGTATTACTGTGTTGACTGTCCCTCTTATCCAGGTATTACTTTGGCGACTGTCCGTTTTATCCAGGCATTACTGTGGTGACTGTCCCCTTTATCCAGGTATTACTGTGTTGACTGTCCCTCTTATCCAGGTATTACTTTGGCGACTGTCCCTTTTATCCAGGCATTGCTGTGGTGACTGTCCCCTTTATCCAGGTATTACTGTGGTGACTGTCCCTCGTATCCAGGTATTACTGTGGTGACTGTCCCTTTTATCCAGGTATTACTGTGTTGACTGTCCCTCTTATCCAGGTATTACTTTGGCGACTGTCCCTTTTATCCAGGCATTGCTGTGGTGACTGTCCCCTTTATCCAGGTATTACTGTGGTGACTGTCCCTCGTATCCAGGTATTACTGTGGTGACTGTCCCTTTTATCCAGGCATTACTGTGGTGACTGTCCCTTTTATCCAGGCATTACTGTGGTGACTGTCCCCTTTATCCAGGTATTACTGTGGTGACTGTCCCTCGTATCCAGGTATTACTGTGGTGACTGTCCCTTTTATCCAGGTATTACTGTGGTGAATGTCCCATTTATCCAGGTATTACTGTGGTGACTGTCCCTTTTATCCAGGCATTACTGTGGTGACTGTCCCTTTTATCCAGGCATTACTGTGGTGACTGTCCCTTTTATCCAGGCATTACTGTGGTGACTGTCCCTTTTATCCAGGCATTACTGTGGTGAATGCCCCTCTTATCCAGGTATTGCTTTGGCAACTGTCCCTTTTATCCAGGTATTAATGTGGTGACTGTCTCTTGTATCCAGGTATTACTGTGGTGACTGTCCCTTTTATCCAGGCATTACTGTGGTGACTGTCCCTTTTATCCAGGCATTACCCCCTCAACATGAGACCACCTTGACGTGGTGAGGGGGCTCTTGAACCCCAGGAATTTGTTTCTGGGTTTGAGTCCAAGAGTCTCATATGCCATCGTATATTGTTTTGGATTAGATTTGTGGAAATTTCCACTTTTTGATAAAATTTGGTCGACTTGATAAACAGGAAAAGATATCATAGCTGGGAATGGGTTTATATCCGAAGCTAAACAGTGAAAACTGTGGTAGGACCATCAACTGCCCGATAATGTTCGGACCTGAGAGATATCAGGTGGAACTATTCTTTAGTGCTAGACCACGGATTCCAGGGGGGTCTGGTTCTAGGGATAGGACTCTCAGCATTCTATCCGGTTTGCCCATAACATGATTAGGGTGGGGATGATTGTATTCTTGAAATATTCTCAGTCCTAGCAAGCGGGTTTGGCTTACACTTGGGCCACTCTAATCAGGTTGTGCCATCCCCTATGGGGTAGGGTAGGGACGCGGACATTTGGGAGTCGGTTCTCACTTGTGCCATTGGCGGAAGAATAAACCCCATGAAAGGCTTATGATATCTTTTTAAGGTTTTCAGGTTTATTTTTTTGTTTTTATTTTTTTTTCCCTTCAATCTTTATGATAAGTAATGTCAAAGATTTAAGTACCCCTGGACCCTCTGATGGCATTGTTCCGGCGCATATGACGACCGCTGCTCCAGCACAGAGCAAATCTAGCAATTCTCAGGATAATCCAAATAATCCAAATCAGAGTGGTATTAAAACCTTAATACCCTATAGAACTCCCAAAAAGAGTAAATACCGACATGACCCAACCTTGGCTCACTTCGAATCCCTCTTTGGGAGCGGAAGTTGGTCAAGGTTTCTAACCATGGAAGCTGACCAAAATATTTCAGCCCTAAAACTAGAAAATTATTTATTAAATAGACATCCAACGACAGACATGTCGTTTAGACAAATAAAGGAAAAAACTTGCCTAATAGAAGCCACAACAAAAAGTCAGTCCGAGGACTATTTGTCTCTGAAAAATATAGACAGCATTAACATAAAAGTAAAAAAACACGATACTATGAACAGCATTCAGGGTACCATTGTACCTCCTGAAAACAATAACGAACCAGTCGATAAGAAAATGCTATTGGACTCTCTCAAAAAAAGATACCCAAATGTCCAAGATTGTGAGGTATATGCTCTATCAAGTAAAAACAACAATAGACAAACGTTAAAAATAGCCAAAATAAAATTTGAGGGTGAAGATCTGCCTCAAAAAATAAAAATATTAGGCCAAAATAGAGAGTTAAGACCCTATGTCCCAAAGCCACTGCAGTGTCAAAGTTGCAGTAATTATGGGCACACACAAAAAAAATTGTAGAAATGAACCGGTATGCGCTTATTGTGGATCTACTGAACATACCACGCAGTGGAAGTGCAGTGAACCCAAGTGTGTGAACTGTGGGCAAAATCACCATGCAAGATCCAAAGAATGCATGTACAGGGTCAGGCAAAATGATCTGACACATTTGTAGGTTTAATAAAATGCAAATGAAGTAAAGAAACAAAAAAGTGTTTTTATTTTTGAAAAGTACATATAATGCCATTTTGTTTCATTATGTTTTAAAAATTAAATCAGTCAAATGGGATCCATTATTGTCCACACACTGTCGAAGGCGTTCACGAAAGTTGTCTATAACTCGGCGGGTCATTTCATGTGGAATGGCAGTAATTTCTTGACGAATTGCATCTTTAAGTTGTTCAATAGATCGAGGGCGATTAATGTATACCTTTGACTTGAGGTATCCCCAGAGAAAAAAATCGCACGGATTTAAATCAGGTGAATGGGCGGGCCAACCGATGTCACCATGCAATGAGATCAAATGAACAGGGAACATCTTCCTCAAAATCCCCATCGCACGTCGAGAAGTGTGGGCTGTTGCCCCATCCTGTTGAAACCAAACATTGTCCATATCGTGGAGCATATTCAATTTTGGTCTGAGAAAAGTCTCTAGCATCTCACAATATCGATCAGAGTTCACAGTCACTGTAACGTTGTCTTCTTCGAAGAAGTACGGACCCCATATACCGAATTCTGCCACAGCACACCATACAGTCACCCGAGGACAATGCAAAGTTCATTCATGCAACTCACGAGGGTTGTTCTTGGCCCAGTATCTGAAGTTTTGCTTATTCACTGCGCCACACAGGTGAAAATGTGCCTCGTCACTGAACAACACAAGTGCTGCATGGGGGACATGTTGTTGAATTTCCAAACACAATGCTCTGCGAGTTTCAGTGTCTCTTTCGCTGAGTTCTTGTGCCAACATCATTTTGTATGGATGCATTTGAAGATCATTGTGAAGAATTCTTCGCAAACTTCTTTCGGAAAGTCTAAGAGCCTGGGCGCGTTTAAATGTGGAATGGAGTGGAGACTGTTGAACTGAAGCTCTTACCGCTGCCACATTTTCTGGAGTTCTGGCAGTGCGAGGTCGGCCGGTTGATTTTCGTTTCAATGCAGATCCAGTAACTCTAAAGTTGGTAACCCATAACAAGATCGTGTTTCGAGCTGGTACGGGATCATGTCTACCAAGATTGAAGTGCAAACGGAACGCTCTTTGTGTTGCAGTTACAGATTCGTTTGTTTTGATAAACGTTTCCACAATGAGAGCGCGATGCTCACCAGTCCAATTCATGGCAGCAACTGAAAAAGAAACGAAAAACAATGGCATTATAAAGAAACAAAACAAAATGGCATTATATGAAAAAAAATGGCATTATATGTACTTTTCGAAAATAAAAACACTTTTTTGTTTCTTTATTTGCCTTTTATTTAACCTACAAATGTGTCAGATCATTTTGCCTGACCCTGTATTATATATATAATACTGAATTGAAAATACTACAAGAACGAACAGGGATGTCTATAAAAAAGGCTAAGTTGGAATTAAAAGTGAGAGGAATGCAAGATCCATCTAAGAAACATTCATATTCCTCAATAACAAGAGCAAAAAATGAAGCAAAAACGGAAACAGATAGAAATAACAGAGCACAGAAAAGTAAACCTCAAGAAAAAATTAATAATTTAGAAATAGAAAATAAAACAGAGAATAAAGAAACAGGTACAAATTAGATGGATAATATTTTATCCAATTCATTTGAAATATTAATGCAAATAGAAACACAGGAGGATGCTGCAACTAAAGTAACAGAAGAGGGTAGAGATAGACAGGAAATTAAAGATAAAAAAAGGCCTTTGGAGAGAACATCACCCAAAACGAAGAAACCAACTATTATTAGAGAAACATCAGTTAAACCAAAGATAAAGGAGATGAAAAAGGAACAAAAACAAAAACAAGCTAAGAATATACCTTTATCTCCTAAAATAATAATAGGACCTATGAAGGCAAATGTCGAGAACACTGAAGAAGTGAAAGAGAATCATACCATAGATGATAATGATTATGTCAAGGGAGAAGAGATTACTCCTTCTCCAGTAATTGGTACAAGAGCAAATGAAAAGAGAAATACACATGATAATACTTGTGGATGTAATGATTGTTTCATTGAATTATGCAATAACAACAAAAGCATAACAAAAGATGGTTTAACAAACATTATAAGAAATTTTATGAAATATAGAAAAAAAGAAAACAGATTTGAGTAACCATGAAAAAGGGTGCATGTGCGTTGAGCATTTAGTCTATTATAAGGAAAAACAGATGAATGTCGTGAGTAAATTATTAGAAAAATTCCAAATTGATAATACAAAAAAAGAGAGTAAAACCCGACCGCTATAAAAATATATTTTCAATAGTTATATTATACAATGGAACGTAAATGGTCTACAGACCAGATTACACCTAGGAGAAATACAACGGTTATTAAAAGAATATGAACCAATGATAATATGTTTACAACATGTCAACAAAACAATATCAGCAATAGGTAAATATACCTTAGTATCTACATCTAGAGAAGAAGAAGGAAATTTAGGTACTGCTATATATGTACATAACAAAGTATGTTATGGCAGAGTACCTGTAAATTTTACTGACTTGCAAATATCAAGTATTAAAATACGAATAAAAAATGATAATTACATAATTTATAACTTATATAACCAACCCAATAAAAGTTACGACATTGATAAACTTAAAGATTTACTTAACAATACCAAGGAACCTACATTAATAGTAGGTGATTTTAATGCCCACAACCCAATATGGGACTGTCACTGTACAAACTCAAATAGAATAGGTAGTAAAATAGAAGAGTTCATGGATTCCAACGACTTGTGCTGTATAAATGATGACGAAATTAGCACATATTTTTCAAAAGCACATGGAACATTTTCCTCAGTAGACTTAACTTCATGTACAACAAGCATAGTTGACAGATTGGATTGGAATACAGTTGATGACTTGCACACCAGTGATCATTTCCCAATACTAATTTCCTTATTGCAAAATAATCCTGCAAAACATGTCCCTCACTATAACATTTATAAAGCAGATTGGGAGCGATATGAAATGCACACTAGAAATATCCCACAATTTGAATATTTAAAAGACCATAATGAAACTAATAAATTTCTTGTTGATTTCATTAAAAATGCTGCTGATAAAGCAATACCAAAGTCAAAACCCCATCCAACAAAACACAAAGTTCCCTGGTGGTCTGATGAGTTAACAGAATTAATAAATATGAAACACTCAATAGGGAGACGATTAGATAATTTGAATAGAAAGTTCAATAAAATGAATAAAAAATTACCAATATTAGAAATAACTTTACAAAAAATGACTATATCATTACTAGAAATTGAAATATTAAAACCTATATACAACAAAATATCTGCAAAATTTAAAAAAGAAGTAATTCAAGGAAGAATCATTTCATGGAGGAAATACGTATCAGATCTCTCTAATAATACTCCCATACAAAAAATATGGGAAAAATTCAGGAAAATAAATGGTACCCATATCAAACCACGTAGACATGCCATATTAAAAGATGGGAAAAGAACACTTGATCCAAAAGAAATAAGTAATATAATGGGAGAAAATTTAGCAAATGTAAGTAGTGATAAGAATTTAGATGAACACTTCCGCACAAAAAAAAATAAAATAGAATTAATAACAATAAATTTTGAAACAATTGACGATATATTTTATAATAGAAAATTTAGTATGTCAGAGATGGAATATGCTCTCTCGAACAGCAATAAATCTGCTCCTGGAGGTGACAATATTTGTTTTGAGATGATCTGCCACTTAGCACCTTTGGCAAAGTCATACTTATTAGAGTTTTATAATCATTTATGGCTTCGAAATTTATTTCCAGATGAATGGCGTAAAGCTATAATAATTCCAATCCCCAAACCTGGAAAAGATCCCAGTAACGTAAATAATTACAGACCAATTTCTTTAACAAGCTTCTTATGCAAATTGTTAGAGAAAATGGTAAATGCTCGACTAACATGGCACATCCGAGAAAATAAAATTTTAACTCCCACTCAGTTTGGGTCACAGTGTAATAGATCCACATTGGATTCTCTCTGTAACTTAGAAGACCATATACGTAGAGGTTTTGAACGAAAACAAATTACTGTAGCTGTCTTTTTTGACATTGAAAAGGCATACGATACCACATGGAGGTATGCTATATTAAAAACTTTACAGAACAACAATATCCGTGGACATCTACCTAGGTTTATACAGAACTTTTTGACAAACCGCAATTTTCAGGTAAGAATTGATGATGATCTGTCTAGAACATTTCCACTTGAAAACGGTGTTCCACAGGGAAGCGTCCTTAGTGGAACACTGTTTACTTTAGCAATCAATGATATCAGTAAAAATCTACCTATTGGCATTAAAAGTAACCTGTGCATGGATGATTTTGCCATATATTATTCAGCATCCCGAATAAAACATGCAGAACGAATTATTAATAAAAGCATAGTAAAAATAGATGAATGGGCCTCATCTGTAGGCTTTAAATTTTCCATCGATAAAACTCATGCAATCATGTTTTATAAAAATAAAAAGTGGAAAAAAGGTGAAGAAATAGATTTAAAAATCAAAAACCATAGTATACCAATTGGCCAAACAGCAAAATTTTTGGGATTAGTATTTGATACCCACTTGAACTGGAGAGCCCACATTACATATGTAAAATCTATAAGTAAAAGAGCATTAAATCTAATTAGAAAACTATCGAACACTACTTGGGGAGCCGATAGACATACCCTTACTGTGGTATGTAAGGCAACAGTTCTGTCCATCATTGATTATGGAAGCGAAGCATATGGCTCGGCATCTGATGCAGTTCTGAAAATGTTAGACCCTGTTTATAATGAAGGCCTTAGAATATGCTCAGGAGCCTTTAGATCATCGCCAAAATCATCGTTACAAGTTGAATGTGGTGAACTGCCTTTGTCTCTCCATAGAGAGCTAGTAACAATGAAAAGTGCTTTAAGAATTCAAACTAGCGATTCTCCAACCAAAAAACTATTTGAATTAAGAGATGTATTTATAAACAACCATCCACCACCTTTCCCAATTAGAGCTAGGAGATTGTTTGAGTCGCTGAATATAAATATACAAGTGCCTGTAATAGTAAAATCACCTCCTCCCTGGACAATGAATAAAACGAGAATTTGCACACAACTCAAGTATTTATCAAAAAGTAACTCATATACAACAGAACACCATAGAAAGCATACAAATAGAGCATATATACCGAAAAGGTCCACATTATGCAATATATACAGATGGATCTAAATCAGAACACGGAGTAGGATATGCTGCAGTGTCCCAAGACAAAACTTATCAGTTTTCCCTGCCCAATAATGCTTCTGTATTTACAGCAGAATTGTATGGAATTGCATCAGCTATAAAAATAATTAAAGAATAATCATTCAATAATTTTGTGATTTTTAGTGACTCGAGAAGTACTATAGGAGCTAATGAAAGTTACAAATTAAAAAATAATATAGTACAACAAATTAAAATGTATCTCCATAACTTATATAATAATGGAAAAAATGTAGAAACATGTTGGATCGCTGTCCATGTAGGGATCAAAGGAAATGACGATGCAGCCAAAGAAGCAACCCACATGGCAAGATCAAATGTGAATATCACTGTTACTGGTTGTGTAACTCACATAAGAATGGGTATCATGAATAAATGGCAACATATATAGGATGAAGAATCTAAAAGTAATAAATTGAAACAAACAAAAAACCTAATGTTAAAAAATGGAGTTCATCATATCAGAGAGAGAGAGACGCACAAGTAATTCTAACACGTCTCAGAATAGGCCATACTCGTCTGACACATGGGCACTTAATGAGCAGCCCACGTGGCCTGGCTCCCGAGTGCTCAGAGTGCATGGTGATAATAACTGTCAGACGTGGTATGTGAGTGTCCAAAGTATGACCAACAGCAAGTGTCAACTTTTGGGAATAAATCAATAAATGAAATTTTGTCAGTCTTACATTTTCAGTCGTTCCAATTTTGTTGTTCACGAGGAACTGTGGCTTGATAGATAGAATATAAAATTAAGTAAATGATAAAAGCACGAAAACATAGCATTTGTCGAATTTAAATTTAGATTTTTTTTTAATATTACTTATGAGTTTTAGTAAACCTTTTTAGTGTGGAAGCATGAGTAAATTACTGTGTGAATGTGTTACAGTATGAGAACGTGACCCTATGTGGTATTTTATCCTAATCCTTCGGGCCAGCCCTAGAAGGGCTGAAAGTCAGCGCAGTGGTCTGGTTAAACTACTTTAATACTACTACTCTTCAAATCTGGTGAAGATTTCACTTGCAGGATAATTGCCTTCCATTGTTCATTCTAATATGCTGAAGCTTGCGTTACATCATAATTGCTTTACATCCCATTCATTCTTATTTCCAGATACTTATATTGTAGGGTAGTTTCATACCATACCATTAATTTGAATGTGTTGAAGCTTGAATTGCAGGTTAATTATGTTCCAGCCCATTCATTCCAGTCTCCTGAAATTTGTAAAGTATAGTCTTTGCCTTCCATTTCATGCATTCTAATCTGGTGACACTTGTAATGGAGGCTAACTGCCTTTCATCTAGGACATCCCAATTGACTGAAGCTGCAATGCAAGGTAATTGCCAGGCATCGAATTGCTTTCGATCTCGGGTATTCTAATATGCTGAAGCTTTAATAATGGGTAATTACCTTCTGTCTCATGGATTCTAATCTGCTGAGGCATGTGATGGAGGTAATTGCCTTCCAACTTATACATTGTGATTTACTGAAGCTTATGATGCTGAGTAGTTGCCTTGCATTTCATGCATTCTAATCTGCAGCAGGTTCGATGTGGCAGTTAACTTCATTTGTTGCATTGTAATCTTGTGAAGCTTGTGATGGAGAGTAATTGCCTTCCACCCAACGCATTCTAATCTGCTTAAGCTTGTGTTGGAGGGTAATTTCCTTCTATCCAATGCATTCTAATTACTGAAGTTTGTGATTCTGGTATTTGCCTTCCACCCAGTGCATTCTAATCTGCTGAAGTGTGTGATGGAGAGTAACTGCCTTTAACGTAGTGCATTTGAATTTACTGAAGCTATAATGCAAGGTAATTGCCAGCCATCCAATTTATTCTAATCTGCTGAAGATTTCACTTGCAGGATAACTGCCTTCCATTGTTCATTCTAATATGCTGAAGCTTGCGTTACATCATAATTGCTTTACATCCCATTCATTCTTATTTCCAGATGCTTATATTGTAGGGTAGTTTCATACCATACCATTAATTTGAATGTGTTGAAGCTTGAATTGCAGGTTAATTATGTTCCAGCCCATTCATTCCAGTCTCCTGAAATTTGTAAAGTATAGTCTTTGCCTTCCTTCTCATGCATTCTAATCTGGTGACACTTGTAATGGAGGCTAACTGCCTTTCATCTAGGACATCCCAATTGACTGAAGCTGCAATGCAAGGTAATTGCCAGGCATCGAATTGCTTTTGATCTCGGGTATTCTAATATGCTGTAGCTTTAATAATGGGTAATTACCTTCTGTCTCATGGATTCTAATCTGCTGAGGCATGTGATGGAGGGTAATTGCCTTCCAACTTATACATTATGATTTACTGAAGCTTATGATGCTGAGTAGTTGCCTTGCATTTCATGCATTCTAATCTGCAGCAGGTTCGATGTGGCAATTAACTTCATATATTTCAGAAAATATGGCTGCTACAATTTTAAAGGACACATATATGCATTTCATAGCTTCAATGCTTTAAGATGTGATGGAAGAATTTTTGGAGTGAGATGGTACTGACAGAGCCGTCAGTCGTAAAATCTTTGTATTCAGCAAATAGTTTGATTCCTCAGCTATCTGCGTGAGAACCTCAGCAATATTGGCAGTCAGGTGATCTCCGAAGTGTTATGTATATTCGTGAGTACGTGCGTTAATTTGATCTAGATTATGCCAAAATCTGCCCTAAAAGTGAGTTTGATCATTCATTAACGTGATAGAACTGCAGTTGTCTAGACGTAGCTTTGGAGAGGATCCAGGCTTTGAATCGGCAGATAAGGTAGAGTTTGAAATCTCTGTTTTTATGGGAGGAAATTGAACTTGTGATTTTTACCATGATTTTCTGATCATTATGAACTTTTGAACTGGTGTGGGAGATTTAATATGAATATTCATACCTCTTTTATATTATTATTTTGTTATGTTACGTTTGCCATATCTTGGCTATGCATTTTACACTTTCCATTATTGTGTTTTGCATTTCATATATTTTTGGGAGTTTTCTATCATGTTTAATTCTTTCGACAGATGTCTGTGGACAGTGTGGACTGGTTCGAATAACATGTGGTAGACTGTTTTTTTTACATGACTTTAGTTATTGATTTGGGGAGTATGTGTGAGTTTGGATATTTTCAGGCTATTAGCCATAATGAGACTTCTTTAATCAGAAGTGTTTTACAGTTTAGAGTTTAGTTATCTGACTCGATAATTCATTTATTATGCATTTTAATCTTTGCTTTGTTTTATTAATTTCTTGTTGGGTTATTTGAATAATAAACCTATTTTTGTAGAAACTATTGCGTTTCTTTAAATAGTCCATTTAATTGCTTTGGTGAGAATGAGTGAGATTCGGGTGGGTGAACTTCGGAAAACGATGAGAGAGAGAGAGAGAGGCGATACACGGTGAGAGAGAGAGAGAGAGGGAGGAGAAAAAAAGGATGCAAGTGTTATCGTGAGCGAACCTTCATACGCCTTTCCCTGAAGAAAGATTGTTAGAGCACGTTACGTACACTTTCAAAAAGTGTTAATTCAGTTTTCTTGTAACACATATATTGCATTGTAATCTTGTGAAGCTTGTGATGGAGAGTAATTGCCTTCCACCCAACGCATTCTAATCTGCTGAAGCTTGTGTTGGAGGGTAATTGCCTTCTATCCAATGCATTCTAATTACTGAAGTTTGTGATTCTGCGTATTTGCCTTCCATCCAGTGCATTCTAATTGCTGAAGCGTGTAATGGAGAGTAACTGCCTTTAACGTAGTGCATTTGAATTTACTGAAGCTTTAATGCAAGGTAATTTCCATTACATCCCATTCATTCTTATTTCCAGATGCTTATATTGTAGGGTAGTTTCATACCATACCATTAATTTGAATGTGTTGAAGCTTGAATTGCAGGTTAATTATGTTCCAGCCCATTCATTCCAGTCTCCTGAAATTTGTAAAGTATTGTCTTTGCCTTCCATCTCATGCATTCTAATCTGGTGACACTTGTAATGGAGGCTAACTGCCTTTCATCTAGGACATCCCAATTGACTGAAGCTTCTATGCAAGGTAATTGCCAGGCATCGAATTGCTTTCGATCTCGGGTATTCTAATATGCTGAAGCTTTAATAATGGGTAATTACCTTCTGTCTCATGGATTCTAATCTGCTGAGGCATGTGATGGAGGGTAATTGCCTTCCAACTTATACATTGTGATTTACTGAAGCTTATGATGCTGAGTAGTTGCCTTGCATTTCATGCATTCTAATCTGCAGCAGGTTCGATGTGGCAATTAACTTCATATGTTGCATTGTGATCTTGTGAAGCTTGTGATGGAGAGTAATTGCCTTCCACCCAACGCATTCTAATCTGCTGAAGCTTGTGTTGGAGGGTAATTGCCTTCTATCCAATGCATTCTAATTACTGAAGTTTGTGATTCTGGTATTTGCCCTCCACCCAGTGCATTCTAATCTGCTGAAGCGTGTGATGGAGAGTAACTGCCTTTAACGTAGTGCATTTGAATTTACTGAAGCTATAATGCAAGATAATTGCCAGCCATCCAATTTATTCTAATCTGCTGAAGATATCACTTGCAGGATAACTGCCTTCCATTGTTCATTCTAATATGCTGAAGCTTGCGTTACATCATAATTGCTTTACATACCATTCATTCTTATTTCCAGATGCTTATATTGTAGGGTAGTTTCATACCATACCATTAATTTGAATGTGTTGAAGCTTGAATTGCAGGTTAATTATGTTCCAGCCCATTCATTCCAGTCTCCTGAAATTTGTAAAGTATAGTCTTTGCCTTCCATCTCATGCATTCTAATCTGGTGACACTTATAATGGAGGCTAACTGCCTTTCATCTAGGACATCCCAATTGACTGAAGCTGCAATGCAAGGTAATTGCCAGGCATCGAATTGCTTTCGATCTCGTGTATTTTAAAATGCTGAAGCATTAATAATGGGTAATTACCTTCTGTCTCATGGATTCTAATCTGCTGAGGCATGTGGTGGAGGGTAATTATCTTCCACATGTATATTCTAATTTACTGAAGCTTATGATGCTGAGTAGTTGCCTTGCATTTCATGCATTCTAATCTGCAGCAGGTTTGATGTGGCAATTAACTTCATATGTTGCATTGTAATCTTGTGAAGCTTGTGATGGAGAGTAATTGCCTTCCACCCAACGCATTCTAATCTGCTGAAGCTTGTGTTGGAGGGTAATTGCCTTCTATCCAATGCTTTCTAATTACTGAAGTTTGTGATTCTGGTATTTGCCTTCCATCCAGTGCATTCTAATCTGCTGAAGTGTGTGATGGAGAGTAACTGCCTTTAACGTAGTGCATTTGAATTTACTGAAGCTATAATGCAAGGTAATTGCCAGCCATCCAATTTATTCTAATCTGCTGAAGATTTCACTTGCAGGATAACTGCCTTCCATTGTTCATTCTAATATGCTGAAGCTTGCGTTACATCATTGCTTTACATCCCATTCATTCTTATTTCCAAATGCTTATATTATAGGGTAGTTTCATTCCATACCATTAATTTGAATGTGTTGAAGCTTGAATTGCAGGTTAATTATGTTCCAGCCCATTCATTCCAGTCTCCTGAAATTTGTAAAGTATAGTCTTTGCCTTCCATCTCATGCCTTCTAATCTGGTGACACTTGTAATTTAGGCTAACTGCCTTTCATCTAGGACATCCCAATTGACTGAAGCTGCAATGCAAGGTAATTGCCAGGCATCGAATTGCTTTCGATCTCGGGTATTCTAATATGCTGAAGCTTTGATAATGGGTAATTACCTTCTGTCTCATGGATTCTAATCTGCTGAGGCATGTGATGGAGGGTAATTGCCTTCCAACTTATACATTGTGATTTACTGAAGCTTATGATGCTGAGTAGTTGCCTTTCATTTCATGCATTCTAATCTGCAGCAGGTTCGATGTGGCAATTAACTTCACATGTTGCATTGTAACCTTGTGAAGCTTATGATGGAGAGTAATTGCCTTCCACCCAACGCATTCTAATCTGCTGAAGCTTGTGTTGGAGGGTAATTGCCTTCTATCCAATGCATTCTAATTACTGAAGTTTGTGATTCTGGTATTTGCCTTCCATCCAGTGCATTCTAATCTGCTGAAGCGTGTGATGGAGAGTAACTGCCTTTAACGTAGTGCATTTGAATTACTGAAGCTATAATGCAAGGTAATTGCCAGCCATCCAATTTATTCTCATCTGCTGAAGATTTCACTTGCAGGATAACTGCCTTCCATTGTTCATTCTAATATGCTGAAGCTTGCGTTACATGATAATTGCTTTACATCCCATTCATTCTTATTTCCAGATACTTATATTGTAGGGTAGTTTCATACCATACCATTAATTTGAATGTGTTGAAGCTTGAATTGCAGGTTAATTATGTTCCAGCCCATTCATTCCAGTCTCCTGAAATTTGTAAAGTATAGTCTTTGCCTTCCATCTCATGCATTCTAATCTGGTGACACTTGTAATGGAGGCTAACTGCCTTTCATCTAGGACATCCCAATTGACTGAAGCTGCAATGCAAGGTAATTGCCAGGCATCGAATTGCTTTCGATCTCGGGTATTCTAATATGCTGAAGCTTTGATAATGGGTAATTACCTTCTGTCTCATGGATTCTAATCTGCTGAGGCATGTGATGGAGGGTAATTGCCTTCCAACTTATACATTGTGATTTACTGAAGCTTATGATGCTGAGTAGTTGCCTTGCATTTCATGCATTCTAATCTGCAGCAGGTTTGATGTGGCAATTAACTTCATATGTTGCATTGTAATCTTGTGAAGCTTGTGATGGAGAGTAATTGCCTTCCACCCAACGCATTCTAATCTGCTGAAGCTTGTGTTGGAGGGTAATTGCCTTCTATCCAATGCATTCTAATTACTGAAGTTTGTGATTCTGGTATTTGCCTTCCATCCAGTGCATTCTAATCTGCTGAAGCGTGTGATGGAGAGTAACTGCCTTTAACGTAGTGCATTTGAATTTACTGAAGCTATAATGCAAGGTAATTGCCAGCCATCCAATTTATTCTCATCTGCTGAAGATTTCACTTGCAGGATAACTGCCTTCCATTGTTCATTCTAATATGCTGAAGCTTGCGTGTCATCATAATTGCTTTACATCCCATTCATTCTTATTTCCAGATGCTTATATTTTAGGGTAGTTTCATACCATACCATTAATTTGAATGTGTTGAAGCTTGAATTGCAGGTTAATTATGTTCCAGCCCATTCATTCCAGTCTCCTGAAATTTGTAAAGTATAGTCTTTGCCTTCCATCTCATACATTCTAATCTGGTGACACTTGTAATGAAGGCTAACTGCCTTTCATCTAGGACATCCCAATTGACTGAAGCTGCAATGCAAGGTAATTGCCAGGCATCGAATTGCTTTCGATCTCGGGTATTCTAATATGCTGTAGCTTTAATAATGGGTAATTACCTTCTGTCTCATGGATTCTAATCTGCTGAGGCATGTGATGGAGGGTAATTGCCTTCCAACTTATACATTGTGATTTACTGAAGCTTATGATGCTGAGTAGTTGCCTTGCATTTCATGCATTCTAATCTGCAGCAGGTTTGATGTGGCAATTAACTTCATATGTTGCATTGTAATCTTGTGAAGCTTGTGATGGAGAGTAATTGCCTTCCACCCAACGCATTCTAATCTGCTGAAGCTTGTGTTGGAGGGTAATTGCCTTCTATCCAATGCATTCTAATTACTGAAGTTTGTGATTCTGGTATTTGCCTTCCATCCAGTGCATTCTAATCTGCTGAAGCGTGTGATGGAGAGTAACTGCCTTTAACGTAGTGCATTTGAATTTACTGAAGCTATAAAGCAAGGTAATTGCCAGCCATCCAATTTATTCTCATCTGCTGAAGATTTCACTTGCAGGATAATTGCCTTCTATTGTTCATTCTAATATGCTGAAGCTTGCGTTACATCATAATTGCTTTACATACCATTCATTCTTATTTCCAGATACTTATATTGTAGGGTAGTTTCATACCATACCATTAATTTGAATGTGTTGAAGCTTGAATTGCAGGTTAATTATGTTCCAGCCCATTCATTCCAGTCTCCTGAAATTTGTAAAGTATAGTCTTTGCCATCCATCTCATGCATTCTAATCTGGTGACACTTGTAATGGAGGCTAACTGCCTTTCATCTAGGACATCCCAATTGACTGAAGCTGCAATGCAAGGTAATTGCCAGGCATCGAATTGCTTTCGATCTCGGGTATTCTAATATGCTGAAGCTTTAATAATGGGTAATTACCTTCTGTCTCATGGATTCTAATCTGCTGAGGCATGTGATGGAGGGTAATTGCCTTCCAACATATACATTGTGATTTACTGAAGTTTATAATGCTGAGTAGTTGCCTTGCATTTCATGCATTCTAATCTGCAGCAGGTTTGATGTGGCAATTAACTTCATATGTTGCATTGTAATCTTGTGAAGCTTGTGATGGAGGGTAATTGCCTTCCACCCAACGCATTCTAATCTGCTGAAGCTTGTGTTGGAGGGTAATTGCCTTCTATCCAATGCATTCTAATTACTGAAGTTTGTGATTCTGGTATTTGCCTTCCACCTAGTGCATTCTAATCTGCTGAAGCGTGTGATGGAGAGTAACTGCCTTTAACGTAGTGCATTTGAATTTACTGAAGCTATAATGCAAGGTAATTGCCAGCCATCCAATTTATTCTAATCTGCTGAAGATTTCACTTGCAGGATAACTGCCTTTCATTGTTCATTCTAATATGCTGAAGCTTGCGTTACATCATAATTGCTTTACATCCCATTCATTCTTATTTCCAGATACTTATATTTTAGGGTAGTTTCATACCATACCATTAATTTGAATGTGTTGAAGCTTGAATTGCAGGTTAATTATGTTCCAGCCCATTCATTCCAGTCTCCTGAAATTTGTAAAGTATAGTCTTTGCCTTCCATCTCATGCATTCTAATCTGGTGACACTTGTAATGGAGGCTAACTGCCCTTCATCTAGGACATCCCAATTGACTGAAGCTGCAATGCAAGGTAATTGCCAGGCATCGAATTGCTTTCGATCTCGGGTATTCTAATATGCTGTAGCTTTAATAATGGGTAATTACCTTCTGTCTCATGGATTCTAATCTGCTGAGGCATGTGATGGAGGGTAATTGCCTTCCAACATATACATTGTGATTTACTGAAGCTTATGATGCTGAGTAGTTGCCTTGCATTTCATGCATTCTAATCTGCAGCAGGTTTGATGTGGCAATTAACTTCATATGTTGCATTGTAATCTTGTGAAGCTTGTGATGGAGAGTAATTGCCTTCCACCCAACGCATTCTAATCTGCTGAAGCTTGTGTTGGAGGGTAATTGCCTTCTATCCAATGCATTCTAATTACTGAAGTTTGTGATTCTGGTATTTGCCTTCCATCCAGTGCATTCTAATCTGCTGAAGCGTGTGATGGAGAGTAACTGCCTTTAACGTAGTGCATTTGAATTTACTGAAGCTATAATGCAAGGTAATTGCCAGCCATCCAATTTTCTCATCTGCTGAAGATTTCACTTGTAGGATAACTGCCTTCCATTGTTCATTCTAATATGCTGAAGCTTGCGTTACATGATAATTGCTTTACATCCCATTCATTCTTATTTCCAGATACTTATATTTTAGGGTAGTTTCATACCATACCATTAATTTGAATGTGTTGAAGCTTGAATTGCAGGTTAATTATGTTCCAGCCCATTCATTCCAGTCTCCTGAAATTTGTAAAGTATAGTCTTTGCCTTCCATCTCATGCATTCTAATCTGGTGACACTTGTAATGGAGGCTAACTGCCCTTCATCTAGGACATCCCAATTGACTGAAGCTGCAATGCAAGGTAATTGCCAGGCATCGAATTGCTTTCGATCTCGGGTATTCTAATATGCTGTAGCTTTAATAATGGGTAATTACCTTCTGTCTCATGGATTCTAATCTGCTGAGGCATGTGATGGAGGGTAATTGCCTTCCAACTTATACATTGTGATTTACTGAAGCTTATGATGCTGAGTAGTTGCCTTGCATTTCATGCATTCTAATCTGCAGCAGGTTTTATGTGGCAATTAACTTCATATGTCGCATTGTAATCTTGTGAAGCTTGTGATGGAGAGTAATTGCCTTCCACCCAACGCATTCTAATCTGCTGAAGCTTGTGTTGGAGGGTAATTGCCTTCTATCCAATGCATTCTAATTACTGAAGTTTGTGATTCTGGTATTTGTCTTCCATCCAGTGCATTCTAATCTGCTGAAGCGTGTGATGGAGAGTAACTGCCTTTAACGTAGTGCATTTGAATTTACTGAAGCTATAATGCAAGGTAATTGCCAGCCATCCAATTTATTCTCATCTGCTGAAGATTTCACTTGCAGGATAATTGCCTTCCATTGTTCATTCTAATATGCTGAAGCTTGCGTTACATCATAATTGCTTTACATCCCATTCATTCTTATTTCCAGATACTTATATTGTAGGGTAGTTTCATACCATACCATTAATTTGAATGTGTTGAAGCTTGAATTGCAGGTTAATTATGTTCCAGCCCATTCATTCCAGTCTCCTGAAATTTGTAAAGTATAGTCTTTGCCATCCATCTGATGCATTCTAATCTGGTGACACTTGTAATGGAGGCTAACTGCCTTTCATCTAGGACATCCCAATTGACTGAAGCTGCAATGCAAGGTAATTGCCAGGCATCGAATTGCTTTCGATCTCGGGTATTCTAATATGCTGAAGCTTTGATAATGGGTAATTACCTTCTGTCTCATGGATTCTAATCTGCTGAGGCATGTGATGGAGGGTAATTGCCTTCCAACTTATACATTGTGATTTACTGAAGCTTATGATGCTGAGTAGTTGCCTTGCATTTCATGCATTCTAATCTGCAGCAGGTTTGATGTGGCAATTAACTTCATATGTTGCATTGTAATCTTGTGAAGCTTGTGATGGAGAGTAATTGCCTTCCACCCAACGCATTCTAATCTGCTGAAGCTTGTGTTGGAGGGTAATTGCCTTCTATCCAATGCATTCTAATTACTGAAGTTTGTGATTCTGGTATTTGCCTTCCACCTAGTGCATTCTAATCTGCTGAAGCGTGTGATAGAGAGTAACTGCCTTTAACGTAGTGCATTTGAATTTACTGAAGCTATAATGCAAGGTAATTGCCAGCCATCCAATTTATTCTAATCTGCTGAAGATTTCACTTGCAGGATAACTGCCTTTCATTGTTCATTCTAATATGCTGAAGCTTGCGTTACATGATAATTGCTTTACATCCCATTCATTCTTATTTCCAGATGCTTATATTGTAGGGTAGTTTCATACCATACCATTAATTTGAATGTGTTGAAGCTTGAATTGCAGGTTAATTATGTTCCAGCCCATTCATTACAGTCTCCTGAAATTTGTAAAGTATAGTCTTTGCCTTCCATCTCATGCATTCTAATCTGGTGACACTTGTAATGGAGGCTAACTGCCTTCCATCTAGGACATCCCAATTGACTGAAGCTGCAATGCAAGGTAATTGACAGGCATCGAATTGCTTTCGATCTCGGGTATTCTAATATGCTGTAGCTTTAATAATGGGTAATTACCTTCTGTCTCATGGATTCTAATCTGCTGAGGCATGTTATGGAGGGTAATTGCCTTCCAACATATACATTGTGATTTACTGAAGCTTATGATGCTGAGTAGTTGCCTTGCATTTCATGCATTCTAATCTGCAGCAGGTTTGATGTGGCAATTAACTTCATATGTTGCATTGTAATCTTGTGAAGCTTGTGATGGAGAGTAATTGCCTTCCACCCAACGCATTCTAATCTGCTGAAGCTTGTGTTGGAGGGTAATTGCCTTCTATCCAATGCATTCTAATTACTGAAGTTTGTGATTCTGGTATTTGCCTTCCATCCAGTGCATTCTAATCTGCTGAAGCGTGTGATGGAGAGTAACTGCCTTTAACGTAGTGCATTTGAATTTACTGAAGCTATAATGCAAGGTAATTGCCAGCCATCCAATTTATTCTCATCTGCTGAAGATTTCACTTGCAGGATAACTGCCTTCCATTGTTCATTCTAATATGCTGAAGCTTGCGTTGCATGATAATTGTTTTACATACCATTCATTCTTATTTCCAGATACTTATATTTTAGGGTAGTTTCATACCATACCATTAATTTGAATGTGTTGAAGCTTGAATTGCAGGTTAATTATGTTCCAGCCCATTCATTCCAGTCTCCTGAAATTTGTAAAGTATAGTCTTTGCCTTCCATCTCATGCATTCTAGTCTGGTGACACTTGTAATGGAGGCTAACTGCCTTCCATCTAGGACATCCCAATTGACTGAAGCTGCAATGCAAGGTAATTGACAGGCATCGAATTGCTTTCGATCTCGGGTATTCTAATATGCTGTAGCTTTAATAATGGGTAATTACCTTCTGTCTCATGGATTCTAATCTGCTGAGGCATGTGATGGAGGGTAATTGCCTTCCAACATATACATTGTGATTTACTGAAGCTTATGATGCTGAGTAGTTGCCTTGCATTTCATGCATTCTAATCTGCAGCAGGTTTGATGTGGCAATTAACTTCATATGTTGCATTGTAATCTTGTGAAGCTTGTGATGGAGAGTAATTGCCTTCCACCCAACGCATTCTAATCTGCTGAAGCTTGTGTTGGAGGGTAATTGCCTTCTATCCAATGCATTCTAATTACTGAAGTTTGTGGTTCTGGTATTTGCCTTCCATCCAGTGCATTCTAATCTGCTGAAGCGTGTGATGGAGAGTAACTGCCTTTAACCTAGTGCATTTGAATTTACTGAAGCTATAATGCAAGGTAATTGCCAGCCATCCAATTTATTCTCATCTGCTGAAGATTTCACTTGCAGGATAACTGCCTTCCATTGTTCATTCTAATATGCTGAAGCTTGCATTGCATGATAATTGCTTTACATCCCATTCATTCTTATTTCCAGATACTTATATTTTAGGGTAGTTTCATACCATACCATTAATTTGAATGTGTTGAAGCTTGAATTGCAGGTTAATTATGTTCCAGCCCATTCATTCCAGTCTCCTGAAATTTGTAAAGTATAGTCTTTGCCTTCCATTTCATGCATTCTAATCTGGTGACACTTGTAATGGAGGCTAACTGCCTTTCATCTAGGACATCCCAATTGACTGAAGCTGCAATGCAAGGTAATTGCCAGGCATCGAATTGCTTTCGATCTCGGGTATTCTAATATGCTGTAGCTTTAATAATGGGTAATTACCTTCTGTCTCATGGATTCTAATCTGCTGAGGCATGTGATGGAGGGTAATTGCCTTCCAACTTATACATTGTGATTTACTGAAGCTTATGATGCTGAGTAGTTGCCTTGCATTTCATGCATTCTAATCTGCAGCAGGTTTGATGTGGCAATTAACTTCATATGTTGCATTGTAATCTTGTGAAGCTTGTGATGGAGAGTAATTGCCTTCCACCCAACGCATTCTAATCTGCTGAAGCTTGTGTTGGAGGGTAATTGCCTTCTATCCAATGCATTCTAATTACTGAAGTTTGTGATTCTGGTATTTGCCTTCCATCCAGTGCATTCTAATCTGCTGAAGCGTGTGATGGAGAGTAACTGCCTTTAACGTAGTGCATTTAAATTTACTGAAGCTATAATGCAAGGTAATTGCCAGCCATCCAATTTATTCTCATCTGCTGAAGATTTCACTTGCAGGATAATTGCCTTCCATTGTTCATTCTAATATGCTGAAGCTTGCGTTACATCATAATTGCTTTACATCCCATTCATTCTTATTTCCAGATACTTATATTGTAGGGTAGTTTCATACCATACCATTAATTTGAATGTGTTGAAGCTTGAATTGCAGGTTAATTATGTTCCAGCCCATTCATTCCAGTCTCCTGAAATTTGTAAAGTATAGTCTTTGCCTTCCATTTCATGCATTCTAATCTGGTGACACTTGTAATGGAGGCTAACTGCCCTTCATCTAGGACATCCCAATTGACTGAAGCTGCAATGCAAGGTAATTGCCAGGCATCGAATTGCTTTCGTTCTCGGGTATTCTAATATGCTGTAGCTTTAATAATGGGTAATTACCTTCTGTCTCATGGATTCTAATCTGCTGAGGCATGTGATGGAGGGTAATTGCCTTCCAACTTATACATTGTGATTTACTGAAGCTTATGATGCTGAGTAGTTGCCTTGCATTTCATGCATTCTAATCTGCAGCAGGTTTGATGTGGCAATTAACTTCATATGTTGCATTGTAATCTTGTGAAGCTTGTGATGGAGAGTAATTGCCTTCCACCCAACGCATTCTAATCTGCTGAAGCTTGTGTTGGAGGGTAATTGCCTTCTATCCAATGCATTCTAATTACTGAAGTTTGTGATTCTGGTATTTGCCTTCCATCCAGTGCATTCTAATCTGCTGAAGCGTGTGATGGAGAGTAACTGCCTTTAACGTAGTGCATTTGAATTTACTGAAGCTATAATGCAAGGTAATTGCCAGCCATCCAATTTATTCTCATCTGCTGAAGATTTCACTTGCAGGATAACTGCCTTCCATCGTTCATTCTAATATGCTGAAGCTTGCGTTACATGATAATTGCTTTACATCCCATTCATTCTTATTTCCAGATACTTATATTTTAGGGTAGTTTCATACCATACCATTAATTTGAATGTGTTGAAGCTTGAATTGCAGGTTAATTATGTTCTAGCCCATTCATTCCAGTCTCCTGAAATTTGTAAAGTATAGTCTTTGCCTTCCATCTCATGCATTCTAATCTGGTGACACTTGTAATGAAGGCTAACTGCCCTTCATCTAGGACATCCCAATTGACTGAAGCTGCCATGCAAGGTAATTGCCAGGCATCGAATTGCTTTCGATCTCGGGTATTCTAATATGCTGTAGCTTTAATAATGGGTAATTACCTTCTGTCTCATGGATTCTAATCTGCTGAGGCATGTGATGGAGGGTAATTGCCTTCCAACATATACATTGTGATTTACTGAAGCTTATGATGCTGAGTAGTTGCCTTGCATTTCATGCATTCTAATCTGCAGCAGGTTTGATGTGGCAATTAACTTCATATGTTGCATTGTAATCTTGTGAAGCTTGTGATGGAGAGTAATTGCCTTCCACCCAACGCATTCTAATCTGCTGAAGCTTGTGTTGGAGGGTAATTGCCTTCTATCCAATGCATTCTAATTACTGAAGTTTGTGATTCTGGTATTTGCCTTCCACCTAGTGCATCCTAATCTGCTGAAGCGTGTGATGGAGAGTAACTGCCTTTAACGTAGTGCATTTGAATTTACTGAAGCTATAATGCAAGGTAATTGCCAGCCATCCAATTTATTCTCATCTGCTGAAGATTTCACTTGCAGGATAACTGCCTTCCATTGCTCATTCTAATATGCTGAAGCTTGCGTTACATCATAGTTGCTTTACATCCCATTCATTCTTATTTCCAGATGCTTATATTGTAGGGTAGTTTCATACCATACCATTAATTTGAATGTGTTGAAGCTTGAATTGCAGGTTAATTATGTTCCAGCCCATTCGTTCTAGTCTCCTGAAATTTGTAAAGTATAGTCTTTGCCTTCCATCTCATGCATTCTAATCTGGTGACACTTGTAATGGAGGCTAACTGCCCTTCATCTAGGACATCCTAATTGACTGAAGCTGCAATGCAAGGTAATTGCCAGGCATCGAATTACTTTCGATCTCGTGTATTTTAAAATGCTGAAGCATTAATAATGGGTAATTACCTTCTGTCTCATGGATTCTAATCTGCTGAGGCATGTGGTGGAGGGTAATTATCTTCCACATGTATATTCTAATTTACTGAAGTTTATGATGCTGAGTAGTTGCATTGCATTTCATGCATTCTAATCTTTATCAGTTTCAATGTGGCAGTTACCTTCATATGTTGCATTTAATCTTGTTAAGCTTGTTATGGAGGGTAATTGCCTTCCATCCAATGCATTGTAATGTGCTGAAGCGTGTGATGGAGAGTAACTGCCTTTCATGTAGTGCATTTTAATCCACTGAAGCTGCAATGCAAGGTAATTGCCATCCATTCAATTTATTCTAATCTGAAGATTTCACTTGCAGGTAATTGCCTTCCATCATTCATTCTAGTATGTTGAAACTTGCATTACATCATATTTGCTTTTCATCCATTCATTCTTATTTCCAGATGCTTATACAGTCGACCCTCGTTAAGACGGACTAATATTGGGGACATGGTGTCCGTCTTAGCTGATATCTGGCTTGACCAGCGATATCTATATATATACCCAAAAATTTACTGTATATCATTATTTTGATAGAGTATGAATAATAAACCAATATAGGAACATTTGAATTAAAGCTCATGGTAAAAATTAAAGAACTCAGCCGCATACAGTATGTAGATGCCTAGGCCGAGACATGAACACATAATTGTTAAGTAAAAAGAAATGGAGTCTAAAATGAGAAGTAAGATAATGAAATTTAGATTACAGGTGCACAATTCCTTACCCATAATCCTTTGGGCCAGGTGTACTCCACTTTTTTGAATTGTTCCGATTTTGGAACTCTGGGGTCAGAAGCATAATGAAACATCACTATTGCAGCAAAAACAATTTTTCCCCTTTTTTGGTGTTTTTTTTTTTTATTTTAGTTATTTATTCATTATAGTTTATTATTTATATTAAAAATACTTTCAGATAAATGTGAGATAAGATCATCATTAATAAAATAGTTGGACAGTTATGACCTTAAGTTCACTAACACACTTGTTTTCAACCAAACATTCTGTAAATTGCAAAAATATACATGATCAAAATAATTGCAGTTCAACTTGTGAATTTTAACGATATGTAAGACTATATAATACATTTCGTCTTATTGATCTTGAAGATGGTTGTTTTTTATTGTTACAATGTCATCATCAGTTTGCTGTCGTAAATCTGAGGACAATCCGGGAATAGGATTCGCAAGTGATGACCCATCACCACAACAGACTGTTGTTGGATTTTTCATACCACTATATTAAAGATAAAATTATTGTTGAATTCTTATCTTGAAGAAATAATTATATAAAGCAAATTTTTGAATAATTTTTGCCATCAGCAGTCAAATAATCATGATCACGGCAATGTTTACACTTAGTGCCGTCATGACATATGTGTATAAATAGAACAGAATTATAGGGCTGTCATTGGGTAGCAGGTTTCCATGGCAGCCACCCAGCCTATCAGATTTTAGCTGTATTCTGTCTGAGAAAGAACGTTTTGCTCAGAGAAGCTGATGATGACATAAGTGCGTGTTTTGAATACAATACAGTTTTTATAGTGTATGTATTTTAATGGGTACTTGAAGAATTGAAAGAATTCCTTCTTATTACTTTGAGTGCAAAATTGTTGGTTCAGAGATTCTTCACCAACAAAATATATATATATATATTTTTTTTTTTTTTTTGCTTCAGAAGACATTTACTAACACTGCATTGACATACCTTTTAAAACAAAATTCTTCTCTTTAATCTCTCGGGGATAGAATTACGCTGCATAGAGGGAACTGGCAATTCTCTCTCTCTCTCTCTCTCTCTCTCTCTCTCTCTCTCTCTCTCTCTTTCAAGAATTGTTCAGTAACTCAGCTTTTGTCTTGATTGTTCAGTAACTCAGCTTTTGTCTTCGTAAAGTTTACTTTTGTCATGTCTTTTCTTTCCTAAGAAACATACAAAGCTTCGTACTAATAGCTACCAGTCAGGCAGTAGATAGGTAAAACTGTTAATGCTCAGTGATTGGCTATGACACTTCCTACTGTTCCAGACAATAGTGTTTCTTAATGACGATATGTACCGTGCACAAGTTAAATTGGTTACAAGTTAAAAACATTACTGTTCAGTACAGTATAAATACATAACAGTATATATAAAATAATATAAATGAAAAGTTTTTTATTTACCTTTGGTAAATAAAAAGGAAAACGGTAAGCGACCGTGGAGGAAGAGAAACTATCAGAAATCAAGGTCGAACATTACGTATTTAAAGTTGTCTGACCCTCTTTGGTGTCCGTCATATCTGATATCCAGATTAATGAGGTCTGGTTTAACGAGGGTCGACTATATACCCACTAAAAAGGTATATTAAAATTTAAAATAAATTTATTAAAATTGTAAAATTTAGTTGTTTTAAAATTCACTAGACCCCTAAGGGTTTTCGTATTTAATTTTTATGTTATCAATTAAATCACAGCTCCTCATGAACATTAAGATTGGTATTACTGAAAATGTATTAGATTCTGACAAAATTTCCTTCATTGACCTGTTTCCATAAATTGATAACCACCGTATTGTTTATTTTGGACATTCACACAATACATGTTTCACAGTTATCAACACTTTGCAATCTGGGCACTTGGGAGGAGGGCCACATGGACTGTTCATTAAGTGTCCATGTGTCAAACGAGTATGGCTTATTCGAAGACGCGTCAGAATTACTTGTGTGTGTGTGTCTCTGATATGACGAACTCTATTTTCCAACACTGGATTTAATCTGTTTTAAGATATTTTCAGGTTCTTCATTCCATATATTTTGCCATTTACTTACAATGATTGTTTTTATATATCTTATTTAGCCACTAATAGGGATGTCTACATTTGCTCTTGTCATGTGGACCGCTTCTTTAGCTGCTTTATCAGCCGCTTCATAACCGTTAATCCCTCCTTGGGCAGGGATCCAGCATATTTCAATATTTTTTTCCATTATTATACAATCTATGGAGTGAAAACTTAATTTGTTGTACAGTGTTATTTTTTTATTATTATATATGGCTTTGAATGGCTTCTATAGCACTTCTGAAGTCGCTATAAATCACAAAATTATTACAGGAGGCTTTTCTGATTATCTTTATGACTAATGCTATTGCACATAACTCAGCTGTAAATACCGAGGCATTGTCTGGTAGAGAGAACTGATATGTTTTGTCTGGGGATACTGCAGCATATCCCACTCCGTATTCTGACTTAGATCCGTCTATGTGTATTGCGTAAAGTGGACCTTTTCAGGTTATATGTTCTACTGTGTGTTGTCTATGGTGTTCTTGGGTAGGCCCATATGAGTAACTTTTTGATAAATATTTTAAGTGTAAATATTCTCATTTTATTCATTGCCCAAGGAGGAGGCAATTTTAATATTAAAGGTATTTGTATATTTATATTTAGCGACTCAAACAATCTTCTAGCTCTAATTGAGAAAGGAGGTGGATGATTGTTTATAAACACATCTTTTAATCCAAATAATTCTTTGGTTGGAGAATCATTTGTGTGAATTCTCAGAGCACTCTTCATTGTTACTAGCTTATGGAGAGACAGAGGTAGTTCACCACATTCAACTTGTAAAGATGATGTTGGTGATGATCAAAAAGTTTTTGAACATATTCTAAGGCCTTCATTGTGAACTGAGTCTGGAAACGGTCTTGCGTCTGATGCAGAGCCATATATTTCGCTTCCATAATCAATGATGTACAGCACTGTTTCTTTATACAGTAAAGTAAGGGTATGTCTATCGGCTCCCCAAGAAGTATTCAATAGTTTTTATAATTAGGTTTAATGCTCTTTTACATTTTGATTCCATATACTGTATATGTTATATTTGCTTTCCTGTTCAAGTGAGTATCAAATACTAATCCCAAAAGTTTTGCTGTTTGGCCAGTTGGTATGGAATGATTTCTAATTTTTAAATCTATTTCTTCACCTTTTTTTTCACTTGCTCTTTTTATAAAACATTAATGCTTGAGTCTTTTGTATAGAAAATTTGAAGCCTACAGATGAGACCCATTCATCTATTTTTATAGTTTTATTAACGATTCGCTCTGCATGTTTTACATGAGATGCTGAATAATATATGGCAAAATCATCCATATACAATTTACTTTTGATTCCAATAGGTAGATTATTACTGATATCATTTATTGCTAAAGTAAACAGCGTGCCACTAAGGACGCTTCCTTGTGGAACACCATTTTCAAGTGGGAATGTACTTGACAATACATCATCAATTCTCATTTAAAAAGTGTGATTTGTCAGAAAGTTTTCGATAAACCTAGGTAAATGTCCATGGATGCTGTTTGTATGTAACATTTTTAATATTGCATATCTCCACGTAGTATCATATGCCTTTTCAATGTCAAAAAAAGACGGCTATAGTAATTTGTTCTCGTTCAAATCCTCTTCGTGTATGGTCTTCCAAGTTAGATAGAGAATCCAGTGTAGATCTGTGACATTGTGACCCAAATTTTATTTTCTCGAATGCGCCACGTTGGTCGAGAACTTACCATTTTTTCCAGTAATTTGTGTAAACAGCTTGTTAAAGAAATTTGTCTGTAATTGTTTACATTACTGGGATCTTTTCCTGGTTTTGGGATAGAAATAATTATAGCTTTACGCCATTCGTCGGGAAATAAGTTTTGAAGTCATAAGTGGTTATAAAACTCTAATAAGTATGCCTTTACCAAAGGTGCTAAATGGCAGATAATTTCAAAACAAATCTTGTCACCTCCAGGAGCAGATTTATTGCTGTTCAACAGAGCAAATTCCAACTCTTCCATATTAAAAATCTATTATACTACATATCTTCTTTTGTTTCAAAATTTATTATTAATTCTATGCTATTTTTCTTTGTGCAGAAATAATCATCTAAATTATTGTCACTACTTACTTTTGCTAAATTTTCTAGATTACTTATTTTATAGGATCAAGTATTCTTTTCCCATCTTATATTATGGCATGTCTAGGCGGTTTAACATGGGTACCATTTATTTTCCTGAATTTTCCCCATATTTCTTGTATGGGAGTATTATTAGATCTGATGCTGTAGATTTGCGATGGGCAAGGGGGCTCTCGAACGAGGGGAAATCATTCCCCCCGTTTGACTCTAAATTTCTCTCTGTCCTCTTTTTCTTCTACTCCTTTTTTACTTCTTCCTCCAGCTTATTTTTCAGTTCTCTTCCATCTTCCTATCCACCCGCTATGACTACCGCTTCTATATATGTATATGTATGTGTGTGTGTGTATGTATGTATACATATATAATTATATATATATATATATATATATATATATATATATATATATATATATATATATATATATATATATGTATATTTTCCAACTCTTTAGCTTACATAGTGTGGATATTTCCACCTTCATTAAATTTCCTGTCTGTGTGAAAGGAAAGGGCATCATACCTTGGATTAGGATTCATGTTCGAAGCTAAATGTGGGAACTGTGATTGGGAGCGTCACCCAATCCGATGATGTTTGGACCTGAAGGGTGTTAGTATGATGTCATATTGACACCCTGAAGGCGGAACTATCCCTGAGATCAGCCCGTGGATTCCAGGGGTGGGCTGTTATTAGGGGTAGGACTCCCGGCATATTTTCCGGTATGCCCACCAACTTAGTCAGAGTGGGGATGATTGTATTTAAGTAATAGTCTCGATCCCAACAAGAGGGTTAGGCTTACACTTGTGCCTCTCTGTTATGTTGGTGCTATCCCTTTTTGGGTAGGGTAAGGGGTGGACATCTGGGAGTCAGTTCCTACTGGTGTCGTTATCTGAGAATAGGGCCCCATGAAAAGTCAATGGTGCCTCTTCAGTGTTCACCAGCAGTGTTTTTTTTTTTTATACACCAATTTTTTCATGGAAGGTCCCCATGTTGAAATCAGTACCCCTGGGCCAAATGACAATCAGATACGGTTGACGACCCAATGCCAGGCAAGAAGGAGTACAGCCAGGAATCCCCAACAAAAAGCATCTGGTTCCAGTATTGTCACACTGGAACCATTTGCAATAAAGAAAAGCAAGAAGTATGAAATAGTTCCTGGGGTCTTTGTACCCAACTCACATGAAAAATATCTAAATTTAAAGCTTAATGGTGACAGTATTGATATTTTTAAGGTAAACAGGGAAATTGTAAAATGCTGTGGCAGACAACCGAAAATATCCCCTCAGAACAGTAATGTGCTCCTGGTAGAGAGTATCTCCCCAGAGGAAAGCATGAAGTTGATGAGTTTGTCGGCCCTTGCGGGAGTTACGGTGGAGTGCACTCCCCCCTCCAGCTTGAACTGCAGCAAGGGTTTGATTTATGCCCCTCAGCTAATGGGTTTCTCTGAGGAGAAATTTGCAAATGAACTGAAAGATCAGGGTGTAATTAAGGTGAACAGGATCACAAAGAAGGTGGATAGAGATTGGATACCTCAACCTACCTTAATATTGACGTTCAATACTTTAAGACTCCCAGAGTATGTCCCTGCAGCCTGGCATAGGTACAAAATAAAACAGTATATATATCCCGAGGCCCAGAAGGTGTTTCCACTGCCAACGTTTTGGACACACCCTTCAGACGTGCTGGTCGAAAATACAAGAAAATCCTGCGGTTTGTGTCAAGTGTGGAGATGATGAGCATGGTATGTGCACAAGGGAACCTAAATGTGTTCACTGTGGTGAGGGACATGCATCATCATCTCAGCAGTGTGATGTATATTTATTTGAAAAAGAAATTCAGGCGTTAAGAGTGATGGAAAGGATAACATTTAAGGAAGCAAGAGAGAGAGCAAAAGCTAAGATTGTAAGACCAGGTCTACGTTTTGCCTCAGTAGTAGCAAAACTTAGAAACCAACAGAAAGAGACAAATAAACTGACCAAAATAAGAAGCACAAAGGTAGAGTCAAAAAAAGAATCGCTGAAAAGACGCCTAATAGATTCATCAGAATCTATTGATGATGGTAATGCGAAGACAAGGTTCAGTAGAACCAACAAGGAAGACGTCAACATAGAGCTGAGAAAAATTAAAGTGTCAGTTGAGACACACCCTCCACCATCTGCCTCTTTGGAGGCGGGGCCAGCACTCGCTGGTTTGGTGCCAGCTTCTGTTGGTGCCAACTCCTCTTTGGAGGACAAACCAGCAGATGCTGGTCCCCCCAGCACCAGTCCTTGCTGGTGCTTCTGCCTCTTTAAAGGCAGAGCTGGCTACTGCCAGCAATAGCAAGATAGATGAGGAGGTCTCTTTAGAGAACACCTCTGCTCTCTCCGTCTCGATTGAGACGGAGAGAAAAGAAACTAAAAAACCCCTCAGTGTCAAAGACACTGAAGGAAAGGATGTTGGCTCTTTCAAGGTGGTTATTCCCCCCAAGAAGCCAACAAAACTGCCCATTAAATTGCCTTCCCAAGTAGAAAAAAACGAACCCTCCAAATCTTGTAAAAAGGAACCATACTGATGGTCCCAGACAGAAATAAATTCACTTCCATAATTCAGTGGAACTGTCAGGGACTCCTAGCAAAGTATGAGGAAGTGAAGCTTTTGCTGTATGAGCATTCTCCTGTTGGGGTATGTTTGCAAGAGACCATGCTAGGTGAATATACCCCTTGTCCTAGGGAATATGTTCACTTCAGAACTGAATTTGATTTGGAAGTGGGAAATCACGGTGGATCCCTCATCTACATCCATCGAGATACTCCACACTACAAAGTAAAACTAAATACTCCACTTCAAGCTGTAGCTGTACCAATTAATTTAAGAAGGCAATATACTATATGTTTCCTTTACATTCCACCCAATAGTCATGTCTCCCAAGAGGAATTAATATCCTTAATGTGGCAACTACCAGAGCCATTTCTTCTTCTTGATGACTTCAACAGCAGACATCCATTGTGGGGAAATGTAATATCAAACCAAAAAGGGAATATGATGGCATCTATTGTAGAAAATGAAGGTATAGGCCTTCTTAATACTGGAGAACCTACCCATTATCACATTCAGACTGGTACTGTCTCCTGCATTGACCTTTCAATTTGTAGCTCTAATTGCAATGTTGATTTTAGTTGGAGAACAAGTGATGACTGGCATACCAGTGACCATTCTCCAATTATAATCAGCACCAATGATGGTCCACCTATCCCAAGATCACCACGATGGTGCTTAGAAAAAATTCAAAGATTTGAGCAAGTTGGAAGGGGATGCCAAAGATTTCCCAAGGGTAGATAACGCCATCGATCTACTCAGTGGAACTTTCCTTACTGCAGGCTTACATTCAATTCCTCGAAGTAAAGGACTTTTCAGGAGACGGCCAGTTCCATGGTGGTCAGAAGAATTAAGGCTGCTGCATCGAGCTGTAAGGTCATCATTGACCAGGTGCCGTAGACATTACACCGTGGATAATGTCATCACTTATAAACAGTGTAGGGCACGATTTCGAAAAGCTATGAAAGCTGCCAGAAGATAATCATGGGCAGGATATGTATCCTCTATTAACAGCAGAACACCAGTCAGCAGCATTTGGAAGAAAATAAGGAAAATTCATGGTAAATTTACACCCAATCCTTCTCCAGTACTTAAAGTAAATAATATTCATGTAACTGATGCCACAAAAGTTAGTAATATATTTTCTGAACACTTTGCTCGAGTCTCTGAAAAATCAGATAGTTGCCCAGGATATCGTTTCAGAATGATGGAAGAACAACAGGTACTTGACTTTTCATCAAACAAAAGTGAATCTTACAATATGCCTTTTTCTGAAAGGGAATTTGACACTGCTTTAGCCAGGAGCAAGAACACTGCCCCAGGCCCAGATGAGATTCCTTATGAAATGTTTAAACACATTTCAAGGAACACAAAAATTTTTATTATCAGTATTATCAATAGAATATGGGATGAAAGCAGCTACACTAGCATATGGAAATTGGCAACCATGTTACCATTCCTTAAGCCTGGAAAAGATCCTCTCTATGCAGCAAGTTACCGCCCCATTGCGTTAACTTGCTGTTTGTGTAAATTAATGGAAAAAATGGTAAATGGAAGGCTGATGTGGTATTTAGAGCACAACAATATTTTAACACCTAAGTGTGGCTTTCGAAAAATGCACTCCACACTGGATATCTTACTGCAACTTGAAACCTCTGTCTGTGAAGCATTTGCCTCCAAACAACACCACGTGACCGTGTTTTTTGATATAGAAAAGGCATATGACACTGCTTGGAGACATGGAGTTCTCAAGGCAATGCATAATAGTGGTCTACGAGGAAAATTACCTTTATTTGTCAGATCATTTTTACAGCGTAGGTATTTTAAAGTTAAAGTTGGCAGTACTTTATCAGAAAGAAGGTGTTCCCCAGGGCAGTGTTCTCAGTGTAACACTTTTTGCTCTGGCCATAAACAGTGTTACATCTGTTATTCCAAAAGAGGTCTTAAAGACGTTATTTGTGGATGACCTGTCAGTATCTTTTGCTGCCACCTGGATGACTGTAGCCGAAAGAAAGTTACAAATAACGATAAATAAAATAGCAAGTTGGGCTGAGAAACAGGGTTTTAAAATCTCTATAAGCAAGACTACTGCTGTCCACTTATGCCGGATTAGGGGAGTACATCCTGATCCAGACCGCTATTTGTATGGCCATAGAGTCCCATGTGTAGAAGAAGCCCGCTTCTTAGGCCTAGTTTTCAACAGCAAAATGACTTGGGTCCCCCATATAAAACATATCAAAGCAAATTGCCTAGAAGCTCTACACATCTTGAAGGTGCTATCTCACACCAGTTGGGGAGCTGGTAGAAATCTTATACTAAAGCTTCATAAAACCTTAATCTTATGGAAGCTGTCATACAGTTGTGAAGTATATTCTTCAGCCTCTTCATCTAACTTAAAAATTTTAGATTCTGTTCATCACTCTTGTATTCATATAGCCACAGGAGCTTTTCGTTCATCACCAATATCTAGTTTGCTAGTTGATGCAGGAGAAATGCCCCTTGAACTCTATCGTCAGTCATCATTACTTCGATACTGGTTTAGAGTGCAAAGACTTCCCAAATCTCTGGGATTTGCTGTGGCAAACAGAAATATTTTTAACAGTTTTTATGAAAATCACCCAAGGTATCCTACTCCTTTTAGCTATAGAATTAAAAAGATTTTAGAGGATACAAATATTGGAAAAATCCCCGTACTTCCTTTTGTGTATCCCATTACTCCTGTCTGGAAGTTACCTGCTGTGAAATTCTGCAGGTACTTCAGTGGAGCAAAGAGGGATAAATCTGATGAGGAAATGAGGGTAATATTTTTAGAGCATGCTTCAGAGCATATGGATACACGATTTATATTTACCGATGGTTCCAAATCCAATGCTGGTGTTGGTTATGGAGTTTTTAGTGAATCTTTTAACCGAAGAGTTTTGCTTCTTTCAGTTGCTTCAAAGTTTACAGCTGAGCTGTATGGCATCTTAGTAGCACTGGAACATATTGCAACTCTTCCAGTGTCTAGCTACACAATATTTTGTGACTCTAAAAGTGCCTTAGAGTCCCTGGAAGTCTTCTATACTGATCATCCCTTAGTGTTGAAGATCTTGTAGTGGATCTTCTTGCACCATTATAGAGGAAGCATTGTTTCTTTTTGTTGGGTTCCTGCCCATGTGAACATATCGGGAAATGAAAAGGCAGACCAGCTAGCCAAATTAGCAGCACAAATTCTGATACCCAGAAAATGTCCTGTTCCTTATCGTGATGCATTCCATATTATATGGAAATCCATCCAGCAATTATGGGTACTTCAGTGGGACAGAGTAGGCCCCAATAAAATGAAAGAAATCACTAGTCAGACACACCCTTGGAAATATGACCTAATGCTAAGGAAGTGGGAGGTTGTATTGTGTAGATTACGTATTGGCCATACACGTTTAACTCACGGCTTTGTGATGAATGGGGAGAATGAGCCCTTCTGTGACGATTGCTTGATTCCACTGACTGTTAGGCATTTGCTGGTTGAGTGTCCCAGTCGAGTGGAACTTAGGAATCGTTTTTTATCAAATAGCAGTGAAGCAGGTGGTAATTATAACATGGCAAAACTGTTGGGAGAAAGTATATGTATTAATAATGTTATCTCTTTTATCAAAGAAGCTGGTCTTCTCAAATATATTTGACAGCCGTGCTGTCTTCGTATATGTGTGTATATATATATATATATATATATATATATATATATATATATATATATATATATAATTTTTTTTAATTTTTTTTTCCTTAAGTTATACTGTTTATCGGATCAAATTTAATAATAGTTCTTTTTAGCAGAATTGTATATATTTATTTATTTATTTTAGTTGGTTTTCTTTTTTGTTTTTTCTTTTTAATCAAATTTATATGTAGTTCTGTTTAGCAGAATTTTAATTTTATTTTTTATAACATACTATAAAAGCGAAAAGGTCACATTTAGTATTTGGCGTCGGTGACCCTGGTAGTTGTGACGTCAGATAACATACAATTAATCAGTCAATTATTAGATCTGAAACATATTTCCTCCATGAAATGATTCTTTCTTGAATTACTTCTCTTTTAAATTTTGCAGATATTTTGTTATGTAAGAGGTTTTACTGTATCAATTTCTAATAATAATATGGTCAGTTTTTGTAAATTTTCTTCTAATCTCGATAAAGTTTTATAAATTTACTGAACTTTCTATTCAGATTATCTAATCATTTTCCAATTTGGTGATTTATTTTTATTAATTCTGTTAGTTTTTCAGACCACCATGGGACCTTGTGTTTTGTTGGATGAGATTTGGTTTTTGGTATTGCTTTATCAGCAGCATTTGTAATGAAATCAACAAGAAATTTATTAGTTTCATTATGGTCTTTTAAATATTCAAATGGTGGAATATTCCTAGTGTGGAATTCATATTGCTCCCAATCTGCTTTATAAATGTTATATTGAGGGACATACTTAGTGGGATTATTTTGTAATAATGAAAGTAATATAGGGAAATGATCACTTGTATGCAGGTCATAAACTTTATTCCAATCCAATCTGTCTACTATGTTTGTTGTAGATAGAGCTAAGTCGATTGAGGAAAAGGTTCCATGTGTTTTCAAAAAATATGTGCTGATTTCGTTATCATTTATACAGCACATGTCTTATGAATCAATGAATTCTTCTATTTTGCTTCCTGCTCTATTTGAGTCTGTAAAATTGTACCACATCCAATTGTGGGCATTATTTTTATTATTAAAAAAGTTTAAAAAAGACCACTGAGCTGACTATCAGCTCTCATAGGGTTGGCCCAAAGGATTTGGATGAAATGACAGGTCTTGGCTTAGAAGCCTGGCACTGGGACCAAATAGGTCATTCGATATAGTGATGAATGAATAAGAATGAAATTAAAAATTGCATAGAGGCACACGCTCTTATACTGGAACACACTTACAATAAATACTTACATACTCAAGTTTCCATACAGTTGACCCTCGTTAACATGGGCTAATAGGGGCCGTAGGGTGTCTGTCTTAGCCGATAGTCCAGTTTAACCGGTGATATCTATATATATATATATATATATATATATATATATATATATATATATATATATATATATATATATATATATATAATTATGCTGTATTTCATTATTTTTTTAAAGAATATGGATAATAAACCAATTTAGGAATGCTTGAATTAAAGCTTATGGTAAAAGATGAAATATGAAGAATAAAACATGATAAAAATGGTAGAATTCAGCCGCATATGTAGATACCCAGGCCCAGACATAAATTCATAATTGTTAAGTAAAATGAAGTGTAGTCTCCAAAATGGAGTGTCTTTTTTTCCTTATTTCATGTTTTTTTATTTTAGTTATTTAGTCATTATATTTTATTATCTATATTAACCCTTAAACGCTGACTAGACGTACCATACGTCGACTAAAATTGTCTGTTGGGTGCCGAGTGGACGTACGGTACATCGACTACAAAATGTTTTTTTAAACATTCACAGGAAAATAATTATAGGCCTAGTTTGCGAAAGGTTTTAAATCACGCACCTTGAGGGATGCTGGGAGTTCACGGATCATGCTGTTGTTTTGTTTAGAAGCATCACCTAGCCCCTATGCGCCAATTTCTTCCTTCCCGCACTACAAAGCATCAGCGGCACATCATTAGAGAGCGATTTCTTGACGCATCTGTGTTTTGCAGAATTTTGGCGAGTGTCCTCGTATTTGTGACGCAACAGGACGTTTGTAGAGATGTCCCAACGTCGTCAGGACCGTGAAAGGTGCATACTGCCTGTCGGTAGTAAGCGTGTGAGGCGAGTTTTAGACTGGGATGCTGGAGAGGGACCAAGCACCCAAGGTGACCCAGCTTTTCAACGCTGTGTTGTGCAGCCACGTGTGACCGAAGGGGACCAAGGACCACATCCCTTACCAAGGACCACATCCCGTGCCTTTTACGACCCCTAGGAAGCATCGGGGTGTCCTGAGGGGTATCCATAAGCATTTGGGAGGCCTCCAACAAAAGGACATTGACAAGTACTTGTTGGAGCTCGATCGAGAGCAGGTGGAAAGTCCTCATTTCGATGGCAGTTGGTCATCTAGTGATGAGGACATCACGCCTGATGTTAGCGATGACGAGTACTTGCCCCCAATGTCCGTACAGGAGCCACAGAAGGAAAGTAAACTGGAATTTAGTGGTTTCAGTGCGTATGAGGGAGAGTCTGAGGAGGCACCGATTGTGGCTGGTGGGGACGAGACAGAAAGTGGTGGTGAAAGTGAGGGAGATGGGCCAGTGGGGAGGGTGGGAGTGTGAAGTCGTGCCTGCGCGCGTGCGCTTGCACAGACCCGTAGAAGGTCGCAACGTTGCGGCAGCTTGGGTGAAGGCCGTTCGTCTGAAAGTGATGAGGGGTGGTTGGAGGACCCCACCCCACCTAACATGCACCCATTCACAGCAGCACCTGGACTGACCGTCCCTGTGCCTCTCACTGCACTGGGGTTCATTCAGCTCTTCCTGACGCGGGAATTGCTGGAATACCTCGTTACAGAGACGGCGGATTACGCTCGGTACTGCCGTGAGGAACTGCAGACGACGTTGTCGTATCGCTGGTGGGGCTGCAACCTCACAGACATGGCGCATTTTTTGAGGCTTCACATTTTTTTTTAAATGATGCCTGCTACCGACATCAGGCAATATTGGAGGCGGAATTTTTTTTAAGTACGCCCAATGTGCCCGGCATTATGCCCCGTGATAGTTTCCTGGCGTTGGACAGGTATTTCAATGCCTTCAACCGAAGGGCCATACCCCAGATAACCCCGACCGCCTCATCTTAGTCCACCCAGTGTTGGGCTACATTCATGAACGGTGCCAGTTTCTCGTGGTTCCTTCCAAGAACCTTTCTTTGGATGAGGAGATGATGCCATACAAAGGGTGTCTAAGTATAAAAGTGTACAACCCCAAGAAGCCAAAGAAATATGGTGTGAAGTTATTTTTTATTACAGAATCCAACACCGGATACGTCGTGGACTTCTTGGTGTATTCTGGGGTCTTCTCCACGCTGCATGGCACTGTCTTCGGTCTTGTGGATCGTTTCCGTAACCAGGGATACCACCTGTTTATGGATAATTATTATAACTTGGTATCCCTGGCCCAGGAACTGTATGAAGCAGGTGTGCACGTCAGTGGTACCCTTCGGTTGGTGCATGGGGCCCCGAATGTCCTCAAGAGGTTCGCTAGCCAGCCGCAACATCTGGCAAGAGGAGAGACAGAGTGGCGGCGGAAGGGAGATGTCTTCGTCATCTGTTGGAAGGGGGTTCGACTCGTGCCCATGATCATGACGAGTCATGACCCCATCCAAGAAGAGATCGTTCAGTGGAAGAAGACACGTCAGCAGGGCCGAGTTACATATGAGGAGTTTCGTGTCCAACGGCCTACTGTCATCGAGCACTACAGTAGGCACATGGGAGGAGTTGATCTCTTTGATCAACTCATCCAGTATTATCCCTTCGCCAGGAGAACCAGGAGGTGGACACAGAAGCTCCTCAAATACCTCCTTCAGCTGGCCCTCCAGAATGCCTACATCCTCTACTGTGGATACAATTCGGATGCCCGGAGGTTGTCCCACATCCAGTCTCTCGAGGTGGCTGGGAATTCCCTCATAAACTTTCATCCAGAGGAGTTGGCTTCCAACACCGCCCCCCTGCCCCGAGCTCCATATCTGCCCCGAGAGGATAGGGCAGATGTCACCAGGAGGGCCAACCTTGGTCTTCCTGCTCCTGCCAATGCCGCCCCTGCTGCCGCAGCCCTCCTTCACATTCCAATATCCCGTCGAGTAGTGGACCGTGCGTGTCAGCTGCAGGCAGGGGATCACACACTGGAGCTCCTAGAAGGGCGTAAGCAGAAACGGTGCCGGGTGTGCCATATGAATGGCAGAAGAAGAGACACCCGGTACGTCTGTCGCACCTGCAAGGTAGCACTTTGCAGGTTCGGTGAGTGTGACCATAAGTACCACACTGCGGTCATATATTGGAGTGCGCCTACCCGAGGGACACTGGAGGGTGCAGCGGACTGCCGAAGGGCGGCCCATCTGCAGTAAGAGCGTGCGTCTCCCTCCACCTGTGCCTCATCATGTCGAGAGGAAAAAATGCAAGACTCTTCAATGGAGAGGGAGAAAACAAGAACAGACCGAAGAGTCAGGATTACGAGTGAGTATTCTGCATTGATTTTATATTTAGTTTTATATTTATTACAAGTTTTTATATATCTGTATTTATTGGTGTTTTGTATATTATTTCGTTTTATGCAAAAAAAAAGTTTTTCACCTGCATTCCTTTTAGTTATGTATTCGTACCAAAGTAAAAAAAAATATCTGTGTATGTATGAATGTGTAAATGTGTGTGTATATATATATATATATATATATATATATATATATATATATATATATATATATATATATATATATATATATATATATATATATATATATTCCGATTTATGGTGAATTTATAAAAAAACTTTTTCCTTCCCCCCGCGCGCGGGAACTCCGATGAAAATCTTAGCATTTCTTGACTCACCTTGTCGTAATTTTCGCGCCGTTTTATATTAGGCGTTACATAACGTGTTATACATCAAAATGTGCGCAATTTCATGTAAAATACAACAAAAAATAACTCATGTTTTTAGCTTTTATCAGTTTTGAAATATTTTCATATAAATCACGATAAGTGACAAAATTTGAACCTTTGGTCAACTTTGACTCGACCGAAATGGTCAAAAAACGCAATTGTAAGCCAAAACTCTTACATTCTAGTAACATTCAATCATTTACCTTCATTTTGCAACAAACGGGAAGTCTCTAGCACAATATATCTATTTATGGTGAATTTTTGAAAAAAACTTTTTCCTTCCCTCTGCGCGCGGGAACTCCACTGAAAATCTCAGCATTTCTTGAGTCACCTTGTAGTAATTTTCGCGCCGTTTTATGTTAGGCGTTACATAAAGTGTTATGCATCAAAATGTGTGCAATTTCATTTAGAATACAACAAAAAATAACTCATGGTTGTAGCTTTTATCAGTTTTGAAATATTTTCATATAAATCACGATAAGTGACAAAATTTGAACCTTCGGTCAACTTTGACTCGACCGAAATGGTCGAAAGACGCAATTGTAAGCCAAAACTTACATTCTAATAACATTCAATCATTTACCTTCATTTTGCAACAAACGGAAAGTCTCTAGCACAATATTTCGATTTATGGTGAATTTTTGAAAAAAAACTTTTTCCTTCCCTCCGCGTCTGGGAACTCTGCTGAAAATCTTAGCATTTCTTGAGTCACCTTGTAATTTCCACACCGTTTTATATTAGGCGTTTCATAAAGTGTTATACATAAAATGTGTGCAATTTCATTTAGAATACAACAAAAAATAACTCATGGTTGTAGCTTTTATCACTTTTGAAATATTTCCATATAAATTACGATAAATAGAAAAAATTCGAACTTCGGTCAACTTTGACTCGACGAAATGGTCGAAAAATGCAATTGTAAGCTAAAACTCTTACAGTTTAGTAATATCCAATCAATTACCTTCATTTTGCAACAAACGGGAAGTCTCTAGCACAATATTTCGATTTGTGGTGAATTTTTTAAAAAAACTTTTTTTTGCGTCCGCGCATGACGAATTCATGCATCATTTTGTGATAATATTTTCTCTGTGTTGCTTTGATCGTTTTACAATGTGTTATATACCAAAATCATTGCAATTTAGTGTACAATACAACGAAAAAAAAAATAACTCATTAGCTTTAACCATTTTGCTCACAGCGCGATTTGTAAACAATTATATATGAAATTTTTTTTCGCGGTCATATATTCCAATATTTATATATGATAATGATATTTTTTTTTCATTTCTGATAGTTGCATACTAAACTTCGGGCAATCACAAAAAAAGGAGCCAAAAATGAACTCTTAATCTTAAAAACTGAGCGTGCTGTGATTTTTTGAAAAAAAACTTTTTTTTCAGCTTCGGCGCTCACTCCCGAACGCCGCCGGCATATGGCAGACGCTTTTGTAAATAGAGGCTCGACGTTTAAGGGTTAATGTATACTGTTAAATAAATGTGAGATGATTAAGATCATCAGTAATAGAATAGTGGGACAATTAAGACCATAAGTTCATCAACATATTTTGTTTTCAACAAAAACATTTTTAAAACATAGAAATATACATGATCAAAATAACTAATTAAGTGAATTTTAACAATAAGACCATAAAATACATTTCATCATATCGATCTTGAAGAGGGTTGTTTTTTATTGTTACTGACGTCGTCATCAGTTTGCAGTCGTACATCTGAGGACGGTCCAGGAATAGGATTCGCAAGTGTTGACGCGTCACCACAACAGACTGTTGTGGGATTTTTCATACCACTATATTATTAAAGTTGAAATTATTGTTGAATTCATGTTTTCATGAAGAAATAATTTTATAAAGCAAATTATTGAGTAATTTTTGCCATCAGCAGTCAAATAATCACGATCATAGCAACGTTCAAACTTAATGCCATCATGACATATGTCTATAAATGGAACAGAAGTAGAGGGCTGTCATTGGGTAGCAGAACTCTATGGCAACCAGCCAGCCAATCAGGTTTTAGTTGTATTCTGTCTGAGAAAGAACTTTTGCTCAGAGAAGCTGCTGATGACATGAGTGCGTATGTTTTGAATACAAAACATAGTTTATAATAGTGTATGTATTTTACTGGGTACTTGAAGAATTGAATGAATTCCTTCTTATTACTTTGAGATGAATTCCTTCTTATTACTTTGAGTGCAAAATTGTTGGTTCAGAGATTCTTCAGCAAGAAAGTATATATATTTATATACATACTTTTTTTTTTGCTTCAGAAGATAAAATTTTTCTCTTTAATCTCTCGAGGATAGAAATACGCTGCATAGAGGGAGCTGGCAATTTTCTCTTTCTCTCTCTCTCTCTCTTATTTACTATGTAAACACAAGTATTGTTCAGTAACTCAGCTTTTGTCTTCGTAAAGTTTACTTTTGTCATGTCTTTTCTTTCCTAAGAAACATACAAAGCATCGTACTAATAGCTACCAGTCAGGCAGTAGATAGGTAAAACTGTTAATGCAGTGATTGGCTACGATACTTACTACCATTCCAGACAATAGCGTTTCTTAATGATGGGATGTACCATGCGCAAGTTAAATTGGTTACAAGTTAAAAGCATTTTAGTTCAGTACGGTATAAATACAGAACAGTATAAATAAAATAAAAATATAAATGAAAAGGTTTTTATTTATCTTTGGTAAATAAAAAGGAAAACGGTAAGCGACGAGCGGAGGAAGAGTAACTATCAGATAAATTTCAAGTTCAAGGCAGAACCTTTCTATTGTATTGTTGCCTTCTCTATATTTTTTCTGGATTTTCCATTATTATCCGAAGTTTGATCTATTTTCTTAGCGTTAGTGAAGCCACTTTTTGTATCCTAATTTTATAAATTATTGCTTGATCAGTTTACATAAAATCAATGCAAACTTATACCCAATTTACTTGTCATTCAGGGGGAAGCAAAGGCTGATAGATCTACATTTTCAGAGTATAATTCATAATTATTCAACACACTGGCACTCAGCTCAAAACACTGAACGTATGTGAAATATGCCTTGTTCATTTTCACAAGGCATATATAATATATATATATATATATATATATATATATATATATATATATATATATATATATATATATATATATATATATATATATATATATATATATATATATACACACACACATATTATATATATATATATATATATATATATATATATATATATATATATATACACACATATTATATATGTATATATATACACATCTGATAGAGTATACTAAACAAAAGAAAGGAAAAATACTGTATATTTACATCTGCAAGTGTAAAGCAAAGTCAAGGGAAAGACCTTTCAGGTTGGTACTCACTCTTAATTCGTCTTATGATAAGAAGCAAAGCATGCAGCAGCACAAAGCCCAACATCACATTTTTGGCATTCCCAATTAGAGCATACTCTGCGTTCATGCTCAGCGACACACATTCTCAGCTTACCTTCGGGCAATTTATGCAACTCATGAACATCTTCAGGAACTGCAGTCTCATGTGAAGGCGGCTCAGTTCGAGCTTCCCTGCTTGCAGCAATCTCTGCATTGCTGCTCCTTTTGTGTGATGGCCTTTGAGGTCTATAGTCCTCAACCAGAGCCTCAATTATGGAAAGTTCTGGGAGCTTGTATGCTTTATATAGCCTATATACAGTATATAACTGTTTAGAACAGCAGTCCCAAAAAGAGCAAAGGCCACCTTTGTTGTCCATTTGACTGTACACCTCTCAGCCAAATACTTGTACAGTTTTGAGTTTTTGAGGTCGAGGCCCCCCGTACAATTATTAAGATAGTGACAACATTGGATTTGTTACCACCTTCCCCCTGCTATTTGTGTAGTCAGAATAACCTCCCTTTGTTTTCGTTGAAAGAAAAATTGGTTGGTTTTTATCATACTCGAAAGCAACGCACAAAAGATGTCCCTTTCTCCTTTCACACACTTTCTGGTTTGTGAAGGAGGTATTTACACAATTCTTTGGAAGCCCCTTCTTACTTCCTTTGTAAAGGTCCTGGAATAGCTGGGGAGAGGTAGAATAATTATGAAGGCCTACATGGTGACCCTGATATAAAAGGTCAGCCTGCTTCATCAAACGCATCACTAAATTGTAAGTGAAACCCTCACCACTCCTATCTTCCTGCCTGACCTGACCCCCTTATACACCTCAAAGGTATGAGTATAGCTGGTTTCGGTATCACAAAGGCACCATAGCTTGATGCCAAACCTTGCATGCCTTTTTTGCAACATGCACTGTCGAAGATGAGGTGTGCGACCTCTAAAACCTACCATACTTTCATCTATCGCAATGTTTTGCGAGGGATGAAAATGTCTTTTGAACACATGTACAAAATGATTAATAACTGGTTTGATCTTATAAAGTGGATCATAATCTGGAGAGTCTTGGGCAGGCATTCCATCATTGTTCGCAAAATGCAAAAATTTCAAGAGAAGATTGAACCTGTCTCGGGCAAAATGCTCCCAAAACCAAGTTTAAGAGATTGGTTTATGGCAAGTGTCCCAGTAGTCATTTATCTCTGGCAATTTTACAATGCCCATATTGAGAGCTTTACCAATAAAAGCACTCACTTCTCTGATGTTAGTGTTCCCATCTGTAATCGAGTTATGAACAGCTGATCGTGGATGGCACTGCAAATACTCCCTCATAGATACAAATGTATCACTGTACCCATTTATTTCAGTTACTACAGTCTGCATGAAAGAATCAGGAAAAAATTAATTGAAATAAGCAGTTGGAGGGGGCGTTGGTATGTGGAGAATGCAATGGTCCTGGGGTGGCACCAAAGGCACTGGAATAGGGCCAGCGTCATCACCAGTGAGGCACACGCACACACCACCTGATGCACGCTCGTGCATTAATTTCACTTTCTGAAGATGATCCGTCATCCTCATCACTGTCGCTCTCCTTATCACTAGTAGTATCATCAGAATCTAAACTTCCCTATCACTTGTTTCATAAGATGAAATGTCAGTAATTTAGTTTGAAACTGTAGGGGACACCATAACTTTCAACCTGAAATAAATAAGGTAACAACATTTTGCAACTAATTCACCGATATGCGATGCATTTACACAACTTACAGCTCGTATTACCTCCATTTTCTCTATACAGTAATACCCCAAACTTACACGAGGTAGGTTCCGGAGCCCCTCGTGCAAGGTGAATTTTCACGTAAGTTTAGCATGGTCTTTAAAAATGCTAGTAAATGTTTATTTCCAAAGTTTAAATACTAAATATGACCCTAATCATGCTCCCAAAGTATTAATCTAACTTTTAAATGAACTAAAGTTAGTGTAATTTTATTTAAAATTTAGCTTATTACCTTACAAAAGAGAGAAATGGTTGACATAAAAATTGAGTACTGCGCTGTTTCATAATAGCCCATTATAGTAGGTGTGTACGTATACTAATGTTACCCCTAATTCATGGGATGCCATTTTCTTTGTCACTTAGAGTAAAAGCCGTTTCCTTTGGTCACTAAGTAAACTTCATGCGTCACAGTCATAACAAAGGTACAGTTCAATAAAATAACGAAAACGTACATAATGTTCGCAGAAGGTAGTACACTACAGGTAAAATTCAATCAATTTAACGTTATATACTGTACAGGTAATAATGCACAGAGAAAAAGTAAGTTGTAAAAATATGTTTGAGCGCTAACTACGAATGAGAGAGAGATACATATACTGTAATACAGTAACTGTATGGTATTTATGCGCAAATATATAAATACAGATTTTCCATTCTGATTTCACACCTAAAAACAGAAAAACTTATAAAATAGTACTTAAAAATTAAACACACTTTCTGCAGGGGTATCATCTTTGAAAAGTGTAGTAACTTTGCGAATGGGTATCACATCTTGTAAAAGTACACCAACTGAACGTGCTGTAATTACATGCACATACAGATTGCACCAGCACTTTTCTCCGAGGTTGACAAAGTAATTTTCAAAGAATGACACTTATACAACTCTTAATTACATCTCTGATATTACATTAACGAATTCATTTTATCAACGAGTGCGACTGAACAACCTCATCTCAAGGTCATGTAGTCCTAGTGACAAAGACTTTGCGAATGGACATAATACTTGTATGATATTTATGTACAAAAATATAAATATAAATTTCCCATATTGATTTTACAGTTAAAAGTATGAAAACTTATAAATGTACTTCAAACATTAAACAAGCATTTTCTGCAGGGGTATAATTTTTGAAAAATGCAGTAACTTTGCAAATGGGTATCACATCTTGTAAAAGTACGCTAACTGAATGTGCTGAAATTACCTTTGCATCATATTTATGCATGTACAAAAATAAAAATAATAAATTTTTCATACAGATTTTACACATAAAACATGAAATGCATTTTTCATACAGATTTTACACACAAAAGCATGAAATGCATTTTTCATACAGATTTTACACACAAAAGCATGAAATGCATTTTTCATACAGATATTACACATAAAAGCGTGAAATGCATTTTTCATACAGATTTTACGCTTAAAAGCATGAAATGCATTTTTCTTACAGATTTTACACATAAAAACATGAAAACTTGTAAATTACTTCAAAAATTAAACATAACCACTTCTGCAGGGTTTCTCGAAAATTTCGTGTGTCTGTGAATTTGTGCGACTTGAATCGTGTAAGATCGAGGTATTACTGTATTACATTTTTATCCAGCATCAGCATGTAATATTGTAATTACAAAAAATAAGAACTGTGATAAAGATTATCTCTCGACACCAAGACGCCAACCATGATATCTCAACTTTCATTCTAAAAAAATTTGCTTTTGCTACGAATTCACTTATACGATAAACGTATTCTTCCATTAATGGTAATTCCTATTATCACTTAAAACTTATATCATTCTGTCATGTCTTTATCCCATATTAACCTTTAATAATTACAAAAATAACGATAAAGATAATAGTTATCGAGAGCCGGTCACTTAACACTCAAAACCAACGCCGAGACTGAAATTTTCCAGGGAATTCTTGCTTTTTTCCACGTCAAACTTTTTAACCAATTAAGTAACAGGGTTATGATTTCACTGTGATGTAATAACATTTAGCCAATGACACTGAAGTATTGATAAGTCATCAGAGAGCAAGGTAGTGGTGTAGGAAACATGTCTCTGAAGGTATTGGCGTGCAGTTTGAATCGGTCCATTAAAGGTACGTACTGCGCCCAAGTTAAAATTGGTTGCAAGTTAAAAGAATTTCAGTTTAGTAGAGTATAAATACAAAACAGTATACAGTATATAAAATAAAAATGTAAATGAAGTTTTTTATTTACCTTTGATAAATAAAAAGGAAAATGGTACTGGACGAGTTGAGGAACAGTAACTATCTTAAATCGAAGTCGAACATTACGTATCTTAAATCTGCTGACCCTCTTCGGTGTCCATCTTATCCAATACCTGGATGAACGGGGACCGGTTTAACGAGCGTCGACTGTATTGTAGGGTAGTTGTGTATCATACCATCAATTTGAATGTGTTAAAGCTTGCATTGCAGGTTAATTATCGGTGTTACAAAATTAGAGCCCCCCCTCCACAGAACAAGTGGAAAGTTATGAAGTTTTCTGCTTTAGCCTAACTCCAAGTACATCATTTTAGGTTTCTATTAAGCTATTTTTCATTTTACATTTCTTGCATTTTCAGACTGAGTGACGGAGTTAGATACAGCCATGGCTAACGACTCGGAGGAAATCGGATGGATTAACCGAATCCAGGCTATAACCTTCAGAGAGGCCAGTGATGCTGGCACATAATTCATTTCACATTCCTGGATAGCTAAATGCATTAAAAGGGATGAATCCTTTGTTAAAAGAAACTGGAACAACTATACAGATCTCTGCTCTAACAACCAGTCACTGATATCCTGGACACAGCACCATTTTATTCTGGCTTTTTCAGAATAAGTAGAGCATTTCAGATCGTCAGTGTTATCGTATAGTCTAAACGATTCAAAATGTACTGACCTAATCCCTAATCATAGCCTAAGTGTTATACTACGACACCCAGGTTACTTCATTCATATGATAGTTCAAATTGTGATTAAATCAATGCATTGTGTTGTGTATATCAACTAAAAAACGATATAAACTTACTGTTGGCGCATTCAGTGTTCCTAGATTGAAATACAGTAGTTGGATTGGCGTAAGCACAATCTCTATTTTGTGACCCTCATCGAAGGCGCACCTCAAGAAATTCTCCTAAAATTTAGATATGCATATCTCCCAAAGGAAGTTTTCTCTAAATGTACTTTTAAGATAAAAAGGAATACTTAAGTGTACTTGAAGGCACTGACAACTATGGCTGTATTCTTGAGTCCTTATCAGCTTGAACCGCACTGTATCAAAGCTGTGAAGAGACACAACCGATACCAGTATTTAAGAATTATTACACATATACTTACAATTAAGCACATGAAACAGCTAAGACAACGTTTTTCATTACTAAATACAAACATAACGAAACATGATATTCTTCTTCTACATAATACGCATTTCCACTTTACGTAAATTTAAAGAGAATACATAAAACTATACCACAACTTGCAGAAAAGCTCAATCTCACTTGTCGAAGTTTCGACATATTCCCCTGCAAGAAAACTCATGCCTACATTATTTACAATAGTCCTGTTCTCATCGATGCCTTTCTGGCTTCTGCAGCTATTTGAGCAGTCCTTCTGCTCGGGCTGGTGCTTGACAGCATATGACACTACATGGAGGTATGCTATATTAAAAACTTTACAAAACAACATCTGTGGACATTTACCTAGGTTTATACAAAACTTTTTGACAAATCGCAGTTTTCAGGTGAGAATTGATGATGTTCTGTCTAGAACATTTCCTCTAGAAAATGGTGTTCCACAGGGAAGCGTCCTTAGTGGCACACTGTTTACGTTAGCAATTAATGATATCAGTAAAAATCTACCTACTGGTATTAAAAGTAACTTGTATATGGATGATTTTGCCATATATTATTCAGCATCTCGAATAAAACATGCAGAACGAATCATTAATAAAAGCATAGTAAAAATAGATGAATGGGCTTTATCTGTAGGCTTTTAATTTTCCATAGATAAAACCCAAGCAATCATGTTTTATAAAAACAAAAAATGGAAAAAAGGAGAAGAAATAGACTTAAAAATCAGAAACCATAGTATACCAATTGGCCAAACAGCAAAATTTTTAGGATTAGTATTTGATACTCACATGAACTGGAAAGCCCACATAACATACATGAAATCAAAATGTAAAAGAGCATTAAACCTAATTAAAAAACTGTCGAACACTACTTGGGGAGCCGATAGGCATACCCTTACTTTATTGTATAAAGCAACTGTGCTGTCTATCGTTGATTATGGAAGTGAAATATATGGCTCGGCATCAGACGCAACGCTGAAAACGGTAGACCCAATTCATAATGAGAGTCTTAGAATATGTTCAGGAGCTTTTCGATCATCACCAACATCTTCTTTACAAGTTGAATGTGGTGAACTACCTCTGTCTCTCCATAGAGAGCTAGTAACGATGAAGAGTGCTCTGAGAATTCAGACAAATGATTCTCCAACCAAAAAATTATTTGGATTAAGAGATGTGTTTATAAACAATCATCCACCTTCTTTACCAATTAGGGCTAGAAGATTGTTTGAGTCACTAAATATGTATATACAATTGCCTGTAATGTTAAAATTGCCTCCTCCTTGGACAATGAATAAAATGAGAATTTGTACACACTTGAAATATTTATCAAAAAATCATTCATATACTCCAGAATACCAAAGATAACATGCAGTAGAGCATATAATCCTAAAAGGTCCACATTACGCAATATACACTGACGGATCTAAATCACAATACGGAGTGGGATATGCTGCGGTATCCCAAAACAAAACGTATCAGTTCTCCTTCCCAGACAAAGCCTCTGTATTTACAGCTGAGTTATGTACAATAGTATCGGCCATAAAAATAATTAGAGAAGTCTCATATAATAATTTTGTAATTTATAGCGACTCCAGAAGTGCTATAGAAGCTATTCAAAGCTATAATCCCAAAAATAATATTGTACAACATATAAAGTTCTCAGTCCATAAATTGTATAATAAGGGAAAAAATATTGAAATATGTTGGATCCCTGCCCATGTAGGGATTAAGGGAAATGAAGAGGCTGATAAAGCAGCTAAAGAAGCGGTCCACATGACAAGAACAAATGTAGACATCCCTATCAGTGACTATACAAAATATATAAAAACAGTCATTGTAAAAAAAGGCAAAATATATGGAACGAAGAACCTGAAAATAATAAATTAAAACAGATAAAATCCAGTGTTGGAAAATGGAATTCGTCATATCAAAGAGAGAGACAAGCACAAGTAATTCTGACACGTCTTCGAATAGGCCATACTCGTTTGACACATGGACACTTAATGTGTAACAGTCCATGTGGCCCTCTTCCCAAATGCCCAGATTGCAATGTGCTGATAACAGTTAAGCATATACTGTGTGAATGTCCAAAATATAACGTGCAGCGATTATCAAATTTTGGAAATAGACCGATAGAAGAAATTTTGTCAGAATCTTCAACGTTCTCAATAGCACCCATTTTAATGTTCATGAGAAGCTGCAAATTAATTGGAAAAATATAAGAAAAAAACAATCAATCAGTATAATGAATTTTAAAACAAGTAAATTTTATGATTTTACTTAATTTATTTTAAATTTTAATATACCTTTTTAGTGAGTATGTATGGAAGCATGAGTTTAAATGTATTTATTGTGTGAGTGTGTTCCAGTATGAAAGCGTATGCCTTTTTACAGCTTTTAATTTCATTTTCATTTTCGTTTATCATCATCGACAAGTGACCTATTAGGTCCCAGTGCTAGGCTTCTAGCCTAGACTTGTCATTCCATCCTAATCCTTCGGGCCAGCCCTATGAGAGCTGATGGTCAGCTCAGTGGTCTGGTTAAACTATTTTAATAATAATAATAATAATTGACTGAATGTCATCTGTCGCAGGATTAGTTTCCCTTATCTCCTGCCACAGCTCTAAGGGGTATAACTTAATTACAGGTCTCATAAGCTGGCTATGTGCTGTTCTTAGAGCAGCCACTCTAGGGACCTTGTCTCTCCCCATGTGTAACTCGATCACTTGGCCCAACTTCCACTTGCTCCTTGGCCCCTCATCATGAATGAGGACAACTTCCCCTGTCCTGGGCCAAGAGCCATGTGCTATTCCTACTTGATGGGTCTCTCTTAATGTTGTCAAATACTCCCTCTCCCATCTTTTCCACAAGTTGTCACACAACTTGGATACATACAGGAATCTTTTCTCAGTGAACTCTCTCCATCCATAGGTAGGGTCACCGGAGATCTCTTCCCAATTTACTACTTCTCTTAGGAGGGACTTTAGCTTTCGTCCTAGGATCAAATGGTTAGGGGTTAAAATTTCCAACTGATTCAAATCCCTGGACATGTAACTTAATTGGTCTGTCATTGATAATTCCAGCTCCACCAGGACACGGGTCAGTTCCTGAAAACTGAGGAAGGCTTGGCCTACAATCTTTTTTAGACATGACTTCAGAAGTCCTATGAGCCTTTCCCATATAGCACCAAACCATGGTGCTCTCGCTGGAATGAACTTCCAGTTACACTTTATATCTAACAGATATTCCTTTGCCCTGGGATTCTCCGACATGGTCTTAAGGTATATTGATGCTGCCACAAATGTGATGGTGTTGTCACTCAACATGAGTGCTGGGAAACCTCTTCGGCTACAGAGTTTTCTAAATCTCATGAGGAACGAGTCACAGGACTGGTTATCAACTAGCTCCACATGTACTGTATGCCTCTAGTTATCGGGCACGTAAATAAGATGATATAAGCCTTCTCAGGGTTTTTTCCTTTTCCCTTAACCCATAATGTGCTGGTGTAGTCCATGCCTGTATTATTAAAGGGTTGCTTACATTGCACCCTGAACTTAGGTAATAATGGAACTATATTGAGCCTATATGGCCTCCCCTGCATTCTCCTACAAATAACACAATGGTGTATTATTATACTCTTAGTCAGTTGCCTTGTCTGTGGGATCCAGAACTCCTGTCTGACAATCACCACAGTTGCATTTACACCCATACGAGCATTAGCATCATGATGTTCTTTAATAGTTACGTGAGTAACATAGCAACTCTTCGGCAATAGTATGGGAAACTTAACAGATTCGGGTAACTGTGTGTGTTCTAGTCTACCCTTACACCTTATTAACCCGTTTTCCAGGTAAAGATTCAACTGGTGAACGAGAGCTAGTTTTGGTTTTCTTACCCCCTTCATCAAACTCTTGTTTTCTTCTTGGAAACCCCCTTAATGAGAGACTGCCGTGAGGTAGTCACATGGCTCCAGCATGGAATATTCTTTCTCATGCTGTAGATTTGTGTCAGGCAAGGGGGCTCTCGAACGAGGGGAAATCGTTCCCACTGTTTGACTCTAAATATTTCCTTGTCCTCCTCTTCTTCTACTCCTTTTTTACTTCTACCTCCAGCTTATTTTTTCAGCTCCCTTCCATCTTCCTATCCACTCTCTATGATTACCACTTCTAGTTTTTTTTCTCTCTCTCAATTTTTTGGCTTACATAGTTTGGATATTTCCACCTTCATTAAATTTGCTGTCTGTGTGGAAGGAAGGGGCATCATACCTTGGATTGGGGGTCATGTTCGAAGGTAAATGTGGGAACTGTGATTTGGAGCGTCGCCCAACCCGATGATGTTTGGACCTGAAGGGTGTCAATATGATATCATATTGACACCCTGATTCGGAACTATCCCTGAGATCAGCCTGTGGATTCCAGGGGTGGGACTCCTGGCATATTTTCTGGTATGCCCACCAACATAGTCAGAGTGGGGATGATTGTATTGTAGTACGGTAATAGTCTCGCTCCCATCAAGCGGGTTAGGCTTACACTTGTGTCTTTCTGATATGTGGGTGCTATCCCTTTTTGGGTAGGGTAAGGAGTGGACGTCTGGGAGTCAGTTCTACTGGTGGTGTTAGCTGAGAATAGGGCCCCACGAAAAGTCAGTGGTGTCTCTTCGGTGTTCACCAGCAGTGTAGGGAAATTTTTTTTTTTTTACTTCAATTTTTTCATGGAGGGTCCCCGTGTTGAAATTAGTACCTCTGGGCCAAGTGACAGTCGGATACGGTTGACAACCCAATGCTAGGCAAGAAGGAATACGGCCAGGAATCCCCAACAAAAAGCATCTGGTTCCAGTATTGTCACACTGGAACCATTTGCAATAAAGAAAAGCAAGAAGTATGAAATAGTTCCTGGGTTCCTTGTACCCAACTTATATGAAAAATATCCAAATTTGAAGCTTAATGGTGAATATATTGATATTTTTGAGATAAACGGGGAAATTGTAAAATGCTATGGCAGACAAACGAAAATATCCCCTCAGAACAGTAATATGCTCCTGGTAGAGAGTATCTCCCCAGAGGAAACATGAAGTTGATGAGTTTGTTGGCCCTTGCGGGAGTTACGGTTGAGTGCACTCCCCACATGATGAGCATGGTATGTGCACAAGGAAACCTAAATGTGTTCAATGCGGTGAAGAGACATTCATCATCATCTCAACAGTGTGGTATATATTTATTTTTAAAAATTCATGCGTTAAGAGTGATGGAAAGGACAATTTTTAAGGAAGCAAGAGAGAGAGAGCAAAAGCTAAGATTGTAAGACCAGGTCTAAGTTTTGTCTCAGTAGTAGCAAAACTTAGAAACCAACAGAAAGAGACAAACTAACCAAAATAAGAAGCACACAGGTAGTAAAAAAAAGAATAGCTGAAAAGACACTTAACAGATTCATCAGAATCTATTGAAGATGGTAAAGCAAGGACAAGGTTCAGTAGAACCAACAAAGAAGACTTGAGCATATAGCTAAAGAATTGAAGTGTCAGTTGAGACACACCTTCCACCAGCTGCCTCTTTGGAGGCGGGGCCAGTGGTTGCTGCTGTTGGTGCCAACTCCTCTTTGGAGGACAAACCAGCAGATACTGATCCCCCAGTGCCAGTCCTTGCTGGTGCTTCTGCCTCTTTAGCAGCAGAGCTGGCTACTACCAGCAATAGCAAGACAGTTGAGTGGTCTCTTTAGAGAAAACCTCTGCTCTCCCCGTTTCGACTGAGATGGAGAGAGAAGAAACTGAAAATACCCTCAGTGTCAAAGACACTGAAGGAAAGAACGTTGGCTCTTTTCAAGGTGGTTATTCCCCCCAAGGAGCCAACAAAACAAAAAATGAATATGATAGCATCTATTATAGAAAATGAAGATATACGCCTTCTTAATACTGGAGAACATACCCATTATCACGTTCAGACTGGTACTGTCTCCTGCATTGACCTTTCAATTTGTAGCTGCAATTGCAGTGTTGATTTTAATTGGAGAACAAATGATGACTGGCATACCAGTGACCATTCTACAATTATAATCATCACCAGTGATGGTCCACCTATCCCAAGATCACCACGACGATGCTTAGAGAAAGCAAATTGGAGTGAGTTGGGAATACTAAAGATTTCCCAAGTGTAGATGATGCCATCGCTCTACTCAATGGAACTTTCCATACTGCAGGCTTACATTCAATTCCTCGAACTAAAGGACTTTCAGGAGACGGCCAGTTCCATTGTGGTCAGAAGAATTAAGGCTGCTACATCGAGCTACAAGGTCATCATTGACCAGATGCCATAGACATCGCACAGTCGTCAGTGTCATCACTCATAAACAGCATAGGGCACGATTTCGAAAAACTATGAAAGCTGCCAGAAGACAATCATGGGCAGGTTGTGTATCCTCTATTAACAGCAGAACACCAGTCAGCAGCATTTTGAAGAAAATAAGAAAAATACAGGGTAATTTATGCCCAATCCTTCTCCAGTACCTAAAGTAAATAATAATCATGCCACTGATGCCACAGAAGTTAGTAATTTTTCGAAAAACAATGTAAGAGAGCAATTTAACATTTAGGTCAAACAAACTTAGTTCTAAAAAAGAACACTTTTAATTTACAATTAAATTAACAATTGTAACTACATTAATAGTGGGGACTGGCGACTAGGATAACGTTGAAAACTTAGCGCGGACGTCCTCTCTCCGTTAGAGAACCTGCATTTCGGCCCGCACTATTGCCCCTTAACTTTCGAAACAGTGGAAGGCCCTGTAACCCATTACATAAAACATTGAAATTTTGGAATGCACGGGTTACAATTTAAATATGTAAAATATAATAAGTAAATTTCCTAAACAATTTCTTGAAAGTTATGAAATGTTACGGAGATATCAATAGTTATATCCCCGCTGGAAACCTCAAATTTACTAATGTTCGAACTTAATTTTAGCCCATTATCGTAGATTACAAAAATTTAAGAATTTAAGACTAAACATGAGACCATTCCGATTTTATTGTAAATATGGGTTTGGTTGCAAGACTTTGGTTATGAATAACGTAACTAGAGTTAAAAGTTTACGAAGCAAATGCACCTCACTTATAGCAAAGTTTACCTCAACTGTTAGCCAGTCCTTTAGGTCCATAATAGACAAAGGTAGCGGTGGTGATGGAAGTTAATATTCCACCTCTTGAGTAGTGGATGGTGAAGACAGTGATGAGCATCCCAGAGAGGTTACATCCAGAGCCACGGTCCCCCAATTAACGTGAGCCAGCCATTGTCACTTGGCTGTAAAAAATTTCTTTTACGGAGCAGACAGCTTGCTTCTGCTTACGCTCTCTCTCCGCCCTCCGTTTTCCCTCTTCAGGTCGCTCACTTCCGACAGTGGTTTTTCAGCCTTGCGATAAGTGGGGAACAACCTGAACAACCTGCCAAAACTTAAATGACATGGCTCAAGAATGGCTTGTTTCTCCTAAATTGTCCCAAGAGGCAATTCGTATGTTTGCAAGTATATGCATTTGCTTTTAACCAAGAAACAAACTATTCCCGAGCAGGAGAATTAATTAAATATTTAAAAATTACCACAACCAAACTCATTAATACCAATAATTGCGCATTAGTGCGCATTTTTCTACACTCCCACAAGGGGATTCAATTTTCAAAGAAAAATTGAATGGAAACAATGTATTAGGTTAGATAATCGTCAAACAATTTCTTCACTTTCTCTCTCCCAATCATGGCAGCCCGCCTCTTGGGTTTTTCCTTTCCCACTTCTTCCTTACCCTGTTTACCAACATCTTGTGACTGCGCCTTATCAACAAGTTTATCCTCAAATTCCCTTCTATAAAGCAATGGAATCAAACAGGAAACGTGCCTTTTAGTCTCTTCCCTACTTTTTCCTTTGAGTACAGTTGCACCAGTTACTTCCCCCAAAGAATTAAGTTTTATCTCTTTAACTATACCCATTGGAAAATTAGTAGGTTTAAGCAGGGGTTCTTTAATGAGAACAATGTCTCCAACTTCTAATAGCTTATGATTAACAGGTTGGTACCTACATCGTTTATCAGTCGCTTGGTTCATAAGCTGCACAACAAGCTCCTTATTTTATACTTCTATTAAACTTTCCCTAGCCTTTCTTAACTTTCTGTGACTGTCCTTTACATGGGCAATGGGAGATATGTCAGGAATCCATGTATCATCTGCCCTAGGTAAAGGATGTAGATGGGGAATAATATTTAGAGAGTTTAATTCGTGTCCTTTCACTAAAATTTCGGGAGTTATAGGAGATGGTACCGGTTCAGTCCCATCATTGCTTCGCAAATATTCTTTGAAGGCAATTGGACGACGATTTACTAAATGTACAATATTTTGAACAGCAAATTCAAAGTCTAAATAGTCTAGGACCATATTCCTAATAGAACCTTCAATCAGTCTCTTGACCATTTTTACACATGATTCTACTAAAGATCCCAGTTCATTGTGGCCTTTATAGTATTGCTGAAAACTCAACGGTTTTATGTTGTTCTCCCTGAAGTAGGATTGAGTATCCTTATCACTTAAAAAGTTTTCCACAGTTCGAGCACCTGAAGTTAACTGTGAACCTTGGTCACTTAAACAGAGTTCAGGTACCCCAAATTCGAAACAATGTAGCTGAAAGGCTCGCAAAAAGGATGTCACCGAAAGGTCTATACATACCTTAAGATTTATGGCCCTTGACCACAAACAGGTGATACACAATATCCAAACTTTTGATTTCTTACCCATCCAATACACCCAGTAAGGTCCAAAATAATCTATGAATATGTACCTATAAGGTATGGTTGGAGGAGAAACCCTAAATTCCCTATATGGAGACTGGTTTAACTTTATAGTTCTGCCGTTAAATCTGCGGCAGTGAACACAAGCTTTCAAGACTTTCTTTACAGTAGAAAAACTACAAGGAATCCAAAACTGTTTCCTAGCCTCCGACAGGGTAGCATATACACCAGAATGTGCTAACTTTACATGAAATTTCCTAATAATCTCTTCAGTCAATTCACTGTTTTTGGACAAAAGAATGGGGAATTCATTACCATTATCTCTCCACTTGCAAAACTTACTTTTAACCCTTAGTAACCCAGATTTCTTATCAATTAATAAATTCAGCTGACTTACAATGTTGGGTGTATCTCTAATTTGAGGGTTTCTTTCTTTGAAATATTTAAAAACTTCAGGAAATTTTTGTCTTTGATCATGCAGAACTATCATCTGCCATGCTTTTACGGAAATTTCATCATTACTGAAAACCTCAAGATGGTCATACTTGCCCAATTTGTTCTTCAATTTCATTTTGATATTGTTTATGAATGTCAGTACATATTTGTAGACAGAAATCATTTGAAGCCAACTGGAACTTTCAACTGCTGTATTAAAGAGATCTCCCATCTCTGGCTCTGTCACAGTCCTTATTTCACACTGGCCCTCTGAAACTTCAAGTACGTTGGTTAAAGGATTTGGGATTGTTATATCCATGCTGTCATCTTCTGGGACATCCTGAATGAAATCAGGTCCTGTGAAGAAGTTTGATTTTACAACCTCTTATAAGACATGGACCTGGTAGTACAACCTGCAGGATTTATTATACCTGTACAAAATTTAAAAGTAACTGGGACAGTCTCACATAAATTCTCGATTCGGTGCAATCTGTTCATGACAAAAATATTTAATTTTCTTAATTTATCAAACTTATTTGTTCGAGAATTTAGCCAACTCAGTGCAACTGCACTATCTGAGAATACTACTAATTTTGTAATGTTAATGGGAGACACATTCTCTGAACCACTAAGTTCCTTATAAATATCAACAATAGTTTCTGTACCCAGTAAAAGAGATTGAAATTCAAGAGAAGGAATGGACTTCAGTTCTAATTGGCGTCCAATTAACCTATTTTTGAAAGCAGGAAACTTACCTCCTTTGTTCTCAAGTTCTTAAGGAAGAGTACAACTCCATAAATGAGTTTGCTAGAATCACAAAAAGCAATCAGTTGGAAAGTATCATTTCTACGACCAACAAATCTCTTGACTGCAGTTTCAGGAACACAATTTACTTGCTTGCAAATATTAATCCACTCTCTTAATTCATCATCCGACAGTCTATCTTCCCACCCAACTTCTTTCTTGCATTGTAGTGAATGCATAAAGAGTCGAGCCCTGTTTAATAATGGACCATAAAATGAGAAAACATCAAAATTGGCTGCAATTGAACTTAAAATCTGTCTTTTGGTTGTTGCATCCCTGTCAAGTACCAGCTTACTTGTCAAAAGAGTATCGCTGCTTCTGTCCCAAATCAAGCCAAGCAGTTTAACCCTAGGAGGAGTCTTTAACATGCCGTCATCTATATATTGCTGCAGAGAGTCATCATTAGTTATAAATTGCTGTAATTCAAATTGATAAGGAGAAAATATACTTCCAAGTTTCTTATAGGCCCATTTCAACTTGACAGCATCATTGGTAGTGTAGGCTAGGTTGTCCATATAAGCTAAGTTATACAACTCTTTCTTCAATTTCTTAACATCAATATCATCCCCTTGGACCTCTAACATCAAAATCTTAAAAAGTGCTAACATTAATAAAGCTGGACTACATGGTAAACCGAATGGAAGCCTACTATGTTTATAAACAACTAAGGAATAGTCTCCTTTAGATACATTTCTATACCAATAAAAGAGTAGCCTACTTTGATCTGAAGGCCCCAACTTAATCATTAGACAAGCCTTTTTAATATCAAAACAAATTAATTTTTCATTAAATCTTAACTGTAAAATAGAAGTAGAAATCTTCTTATTCAAACAAGGACCTGCAAAAATTGCTTGATTATGAGATACTGTTACAGGCTTACTTGGGTCAGATTCACACAAATTAGACAAAAATACATTTCAACATTTTGTCGACTCTCTGTCCATCTTAAACACAGGCATGTGAGGTAGAAAGCTATGATGGGGGTTATCCTCCAAGAATTGCTCTAGATTAGATACTCTCTCTATAATGCCTAGCTGTTCCTGCTCTTTAAAAACCTCATCAATCATTTGTAAAGCATTATCCTTTTTACTAAATTTCTTAAAATTTGATTTTAATATTGCTTTTGACAAACCTTGATTCTTACCAAGCAAATGAGCTACTTTCCCATTCCATAACAGAGGCATAACTAACCTTCCATCACTATCTCTGACTGTATTTTCCAAAGCATATTCTACTACTTTCCTGTTCTCCTCCGTGAAGTCTTCGTTATACACGTTAGAATCACTGTTTAAAATAGTTTCTGCCCTTGAGGAAAGAATTTCCTCTGCTGGCTTCTCAAGCTCAGCTTCAACAACCTGACCCTTGTTATTTAACACAGAAATATTAACATAAGCAGGAGACTTAAACTCTTCTACAGAATCCAGGAATAATCCATCTGCATCAAGAACACCATTAACTTCAACGGAACCATCACCAATTATACCAACTTCAGAAGAATGGTTTGTCCTGTCTGGCAATAAAGCAAGATTCTTTTTATATCTCTCAATGTCCCCTACTAACATCACTCCTAAGGGCGAATCCAAGTAAACCGAAGGAAAGACTTCAGAACTCCCTTCAAACAGCTCATCCCTCTGCGGTACTAAATGAGAGTTATCATACCCCACAAGCAATTTAATATTCTCAATTTTGTCCCTAGACAGATGCAGAGTTTTGTCAGCGAATACATAGCCCTTATCCGTAAAGACTCTAGCTATATCAGAAATACCTGGCAATACTAATTTTAAATTAATGGACTTCATGGCAATAGCAGTAAAATAATTTTCATTCAACTTTACCTTATATACTACAGTAGTTAATGGCTTTGAAGAATTAATACCATTTAATACCAAGGAAAAATTAGGATCAACAACCTCAAATTGCATACTTTCAGCCCAAGCTTCCTCCACGAAAGTTACTTGGCTCCCCGAATCCTTTATACCTCTATCCCCAGAGTCATTCAACGAAAAAGAAGGCATAGCAGTTACTGGGTTACAGGAAATTCTCAAAACACCTAAATTAGACCAAGTTAAAGTAGACACAGCAGAGTTTGCGTTTGCTCTCTCGTTAAAATTCCCCTTTACCCTTTGACTACTAGTTTCGTGGTCAGAATCACTCTTAGGGTTAACATTACATTTTGGGTCGTTACGAAGTTTGCAAAGATAGCTGAAATGCCACTTGTTACAATATCTGCATTTACTGTTAAATTTAAACCTGCAATCTTTAGTTTTATGAGAATCATAAGTACAGTTTGTACAACAATTCAACTGCTTTAGTTTCTCAATCTTACTCTGTGGAGTTACATACACTGAACATTTGAAAATTGGGTGATCAACGTCTCCTTTATCATCTGCCAAACATAAAGAACATTCCTTAACTTTAGATTTCTCAACGTTACTATCGACAGCTGAAGCTAAACAACTAAAGTTCGACTCTACCTTCGAAAGTACCTTTTTCTGTGCATTATTTCCCTGTCTTCCATTAAATTTCTTAGATATGTTTTTATATCTTTCTAAAGCAGAAAAAATATGCAAATCTGTTTGCTGCAACGACTTCTTGGTAGAGCCAGTAATATTCATTAACTGATTCTTGAAACAGTCATTAAGTCCATTCCAAATGAAAAATTGCAAAACAATGTTTCAATCTATGTCTAAAGCCTCAAATTGATTACATATAATTCTCATATTACTGATAAAGTCATACGGATCACTCTGATACTTTAGCTTCAATTCTGATAACTGCTTAATAACACTGTATTGTTGAGACAAAGTATCTGCAAATGCTTTCTGCAATAAGTCTTTAGCTTCTTCATACGAACGGTTACTACAGTCTAGAGAATTTACTAGCTTAAGTGAGTCCCCTGATAGCTGTCTCGTAAGAAGGGTGAATTTAACATGAGTACTAAGATCGTACTTATCTACAGTTGCTTCAAATTCCCTCAAAAACTTTGAAATATCCTCGCCTTCTCTATTACCGAATGTCGGTAAAGGTAATTCAGGTAATTTAGGCTGCGAAACTTCCGGGCGCGAACGATCCGAAATTGACGCCTTAGTCTTTAAGAGAGAAAGACACTTATTCAAACGATCGTCATAAACGAACCAAGTATCCATTTCCTCACTCACTAATTCATCGCCGTCGACGAGATCACCTGCGCTATCCCAAATTTCATTTAAAATCTCTTTATTCACCTTGTCAAGTTTCTCTTTAAAGTCAAACAACACGTTCATATGCTCCTTAGCATCACTTATAGACATCGAGGAAATAACACTTTCTATCCAATTACCCTTCTTAGTAACTTGCTGCCTTAGGGCTGCACGAAAGCTGCGTAAAACGCTCTTTGGCGGCATCTTTACCGAGAGTTTAAGGAACACAAATTTAAACTTGAATGCAATATACTGAAAACTTAATGCAATACTGAATATTTAGTGAAATACAATATACCGAAATATTAGCGAGTGACGTGACTCTGGAACGCAACCAACTCAAGGAATTTCAACACTAAACAAAACTCAAGGCAATTGGACCTCGCAACCAATCCCATCCTCGTCGCCATTTTCGAAAAACAATGTAAGAGAGCAATTTAACATTTAGGTCAAACAAACTTAGTTCTAAAAAAGAACACTTTTAATTTACAATTAAATTAACAATTGTAACTACATTAATAGTGGGGACTGGTGACTAGGATGATCCTGGTACAGCAGTCATAAACGTTGAAAACTTAGCGCGGACGTCCTCTCTCCGTTAGAGAACCTGCATTTCGGCCCTCACTATTGCCCCTTAACTTTCGAAACATCGGAAGGCCCTGTAACCCATTACATAAAACATTGAAATTTTGGAATGCACGGGTTACAATATAAATATGTAAAATATAATAAGTAAATTTCCTAAACAATTTCTTGAAAGTTATGAAATGTTACGGAGATATCAATAGTTATATCCCCGCTGGAAACCTCAAATTTACTAATGTTCGAACTTAATTTTAGCCCATTATCGTAGATTACAAAAATTTAAGAATTTAAGACTAAACATGAGACCATTCCGATTTTATTGTAAATATGAGTTTGGTTGCAAGACTTTGGTTATGAATAACGTAACTAGAGTTAAAAGTTTATGAAGCAAATGCACCTCACTTATAGCAAAGTTTACCTCAACTGTTAGCCAGTCCTTTAGGTCCATAATAAAGTGTTGACAAAGGTAGCGGTGGTGATGGAAGTTAATATTCCACCTCTTGAGTAGTGGATGGTTAAGTTAAGTATATCTTAGTTTAACCAGACCACTGAGCTGATTAACAGCTCTCCTAGGGCTGGCCCGAAGGATTAGATTTATTTTTACTGGCTAAGAACCAATTGGTTACCTAGCAACGGGACCTACAGTTTATTGTGGAATCAAAACCACATTATAGCGAGAAATTAATTTCTATCACCAGAAATAAATTCCTTTTGTTCTTCACTGACCGGTCGGAGATTCGAACTCGCGACCAACAGAGTGGTAGCTGAGAACGGAACCCGCTCACCCAGCGAGGAACTAGTAGTGGATGGTGAAGACAGTGATGAGCATCCCAGAGAAGTTACGTCCAGAGCCACGGTCCCCCAATTAACGTGAGCCAGCCATTGTCACTTGGCTGTAAAAAATTTCTTTTACGGAGCAGACAGCTTGCTTCTGCTTACGCTCTCTCTCCGTCCTCCGTTTTCCCTCTTCAGGTCGCTCACTTCTGACAATGGTTTTTCAGCCTTGCGATAAGTGGGGAACAACCTGAACAACCTGCCAAAACTTAAATGACATGGCTCAAGAATGGCTTGTTTCTCCTAAATTGTCCCAAGAGGCAATTCGTATGTTTGCAAGTAAATGCATTTGCTTTTAACCAAGAAACAAACTATTCCCGAGCAGGAGAATTAATTAAATATTTAAAAATTACCACAACCAAACTCATTAATACCAATAATTGCGCATTAATGCGCATTTTTCTACAGTAATACATTTTCTGAACACTTTGCTCAAGTCTCTGAAAAATCAAATAGTTGCCCAGGACATCATTTCAGAATGATGGAAGAAAACCAGGTCCTTGACTTTTTACCAAACAAAACTGAATCTTACAATATGCCTTTTTCTGAAAGGGAATTTGACTCTGCTTTAGCCAGGAGCAAGAACACTGCCCCTGGCCCAGATGAGATTCCTTACAAAATGTTTAAACACATATCAGGGAACACAAAACATTTTATAATCAGTATTATCAATAGAATATTGGATGAAAGCAGCTACCCTAGCATATGGGAATTGGCATCCATGTTACCATTCCTTAAGCCTGGAAAAGATCCTCTCTATGCAGCAAGTTACCACCCCATTGCGTTAACTTGCTGTTTGTGTAAATAAATGGAAAAAATGGTGAATGGAAGGCTGATGTAGTATTTAGAGCACAACAGTATTTTAACACCTTCTCAGTGTGGGTTTCGAAAAATGCACTCCACACTGGATAGCTTACTGCAACTTGAAACCTCTGTCTGTGAAGCATTTGCCTCCAAACAACACCACGTGACCATGATTTTGATATAGAAAAGGCGTATGACACTGCCTGGAGACATGGGATTCTCAAGGCAATGCATAATGGTGGTCTACAAGGAAAATTACCTCTATTTGTCAAGTCATTTTTACATCGTAGGTATTTTGAAGTTAAAGTTGGCAGTATTTTATCAGAGAAAAGTTGCCAAGAAGGTGTTCTCCAGGGCAGTGTTCTCAGTGTAACACTTTTTGCTCTGGCCATAGGCATTGTCACAACTGTTATTCCAAAAGAGGTCTTAAAGATGTTATTTGTGGATGACCTATCAATATCCTTTGCTGCCACCCAGATGACTGTAGCCGAAAGAAAGCTACAGTTAACATTAAATAAAATAGCAAGTTGGGCTGAGAAACAGGGCTTTAAAATCTCTGTAAGCAAGACTACTGCTGTCCACTTCTGCCGAATCATGGGAGTACATCCTGATCCAGACCTCTATTTGTATGGCCATAGAACCCCATGTGTTGAACAAGGGCACTTCTTAGGCCTAGTTTTTGACAATGGAATGACTTGGATCCCCCATATCAAACATATCAAAGCAAAGTGCCTAGAAGCTCTACACATCTTGAAAGTGCTGTCTCACACCAGTTGGGGAGCTGGTAGAAATCTTATACTAAAGCTTCATAAAACCTTAATGTTATCAAAGCTGTCATACAGTTGTGAAGTATAATCTTTAGCTTGTTCATCTAACTTGAAAACTTTAGGTTCTGTTCATCGTACAGGTACAGTATTCGTATAGCCACAGGAGCTTTCCGTTCATCACCAATATCTAGTTTGTTAGTTGGTGCAGGAGAAATGCCCCTGAACTGTATCGTCAGTCATCAATTGCACAAAATGGGCATAGGTGGAAGAATGATCTGGTTCATATATTCCTTTTTAACAGACCGATTTTTTAAGGTAAGAGTGGGAAACTCCCTCTCCCAATCTTTTATGCAGGAGGAAGGAGTTCCCCAAGGAAGTGTTTTAAGTGTAACACTTTTCAGTGGCAATAAATAGTGTGCTTGAAAAAATTTTGCCCGCTGTTAAATGCTCGCATTTTGTCGACGACATTACAATATACTGCACAGGATATGATTCCTTGTCTGTATGTAAATATTTGCAAAGGTCTGTCAATGCTATTAGTAAGTAGGCTGATGAGAATGGTTTTAAATTCTCCTCTTCCGAAACAGTTGCAGTAAGATTTACCAGGTGCCGGCATGTGGAAGAGGTTCCCCCACTTAGTCTAAATGGGTCTATCATTCCTTATGAAAAGGAAGTAAAATCTAAAAGGGTCTATCATTCCTTATGAAAAGGAAGTAAAATTTCTGGTGATGACTATAGACCATAAATTAACATGGGCCAGCCACATAAATGCCCTAAAGATTAATGTTAAAGTCTTTGAATATTTTAAAGGTTGTTTCTGGATTTAGTTTGGGGGCTGATAAGAAATCCCTTCTGAGGCTATATGACTCTCTATGTCGATCGAAGCTAGACTGTGGCTGTCAAATTTATTCCCCAGCCTGTAAAACCGAGCTAAAGGAACTGGATGTTGTACACAACATGGGGTTCAGAATATGCTCAGGGGCTTTTAGAACTTTGCCTGTTGAAAGCATATACGTTGATACAGATCACTTTCCCCTTGATCTAAGAAGGCAAGAGCTAGGGTTGCAATATGTGACTAGAATGAAAAGTGCTCCCAAAAATCCCTCCTTTCAAGTACTAAAGGAAACAGACTCTCGAAGTTTTTCTGGTACAAGAGCTTCTAAACCATTCCAAATTCGACTGAATGAGGATGTTAGGAATAATCATCTTAAATCCCAGAAAGTCCTGGAAGTAGAATATCCTGTAAATCCTCCATGGCTTATCCCAGAAGCATCAGTATGTAAGAAACTGTTTAACAAAAAGGACTGCACTGAAGAAGAGATTAGGGGAAAATTCTTAGAGCACGATGTTACCCATACTAATTTTACAAAGATCTATACAGATAGATCAAAGTCAGATTGTGGTGTTGGTTGCGCTGTTATCCTTGGTGATACAGTGTACACAGCTAAATTACCTGACTCTGCATCAATATTTACTGCCGAATTAACAGCCGTAGTCTCTGCCCTAGATTTAGTTTTTCAAAGTAGTGACTAATTTTGTAATATACTCAGACTCTAGAAGCACCTTAGAAGCTATTAAAAAATTTAATAGCTTTCACCCATTAATTCAAAAAGTTCAGGAGTGGCTTTTTCGTATCTATTGTCGGCGTAAATCAGTCTTTGTGTTGGGTCCCCTCTCATGTGGGGATTCGCGGAAATGAGATGGCAGACAGGGAAGCAAAAGTTGCTAGTATTTTATCAGAAACCTCTTTCAGAAAAGTGCGTCATACAGACCTAAAATGTCCCATTAGATCTTATGTTTTAAATAAATGGCAAGAAAGGTGGACTTCTCCTCTTCTTGCCAATAATAAGAAATACAGAAACATTAGGGATAGTATACTACTGTGGTCTTCGTCATTCCAGCTTGACAGACGAACTGAGGTTATTTTAATGAGATTAAGGAGTGGGCACACTCGTTTAGCCCATCAGTTTATTTTAGAAGGAAATATCCCTCCAGTGTGTGCTTACTGTGATGAGACACTAACAGTGGAGCACATTCTGGTGGTGTGCCCCAGATATTTTAACCAAAGAGAAAGATATTTCCAAGATAAATTCCTCTCTGATATTTTGGGAGATGAAGCAGATATTTCTGCTATCATCTCTTTTTTTTAAAGTGTATTGAAATTTTTAACGAAATTTAATTTATTTCTTAATTAAATCACTTAGAATTTTAATGACATTAAATTTTTTATTGTGTATATATCACATCATTCATTGAACTTCATACCCTTATTTATTGGTCACATCACTTCATTTTATTTATTAACCATTTCCTTCATGAATTCATAACTTTAACATAATTTATTTCTTCTTCATTACGGCGCTGAATGGCCTTCTTGGCCCCAGTGCCTTGACTTTTGCCCTAAATATCATACATCCATCCATCCATACTCGTTTGACACATGGACACTTAATGAACAGTCCATGTGGCCCTCCTCCCAAATGCCCAGATTGCAATGTGTTGATAACATTTAAGCATGTACTGTGTGAATGTCCAAAATATAACCTGCAGCGATTATTAAATTTTGGAAATAGACCAATAAAAGAAATTTTGTCAGAATCTTCAACATTCTCAATAGTACCCATTTTAATGTTCATTAGAAGCTGCGAATTAATTGATAAAATATAAAAAATCAATCAATCAGCATATTGAATTTTAAAACAAGTAAATTTGATAATTTTAATCAATTTATTTTGAATTTTAATATACCTTTTTAGTGAGTATATATGGAAGCATGAGTATAAATGTATTTATTGTGTGTGTGTGTTCCAGTATGAAAGCGTATGCCTTTTTACAGCTTTTAATTTCATTTTCATTTTCTTCATTCATCATTGACAAGTGACCTATTAGGTCCCAGTGCTAGGCTTCTAGCCTAGACTTGTCATTTCATTCTAATCCTTCGGGCCAGCCCTATGAGAGCTGATAGTCAGCTCAGTGGTCTGGTTAAACTAGTTTAATAATAATAATAATAGGTAATAACACAGGGTTGTATACATTATAATAAAAATACAAACATTTAGCTATTCTTCCTCTTGATCGCAGGATCCCATTATCATCAAGGAATAAATTTAAGTTTGATACTAATATTGGAATATCTTTATCAGTTTTAACTTCCTGCTGTAAGAATTCTATTTCTTTGGAGAAGTGCTCAGACTGTGCCGTCCTAATCCAATATTCTAAAGCCTTAACCTTATGATCCCCTCCCTTTACTTTACATTCAAGTTTAAACAAATAACTAGTACAGTACACTTTAACGATTTATCAAACTAGAAAATTTATTCATATTCAAAATGCCCGTGCTTACTCTATTTACAGCATTAACATAATTTAAATTTATTTTCACCTTATATTCAGGGGAAATACTTAATAGTGGATATTTAAGGCCAATTATCAAAATTATTAGACAGCCAATCAGGTCCTTCTAACCAACAATTCCTTTGTGACAAGTACTTTCTATATGACAATCCTCTTGTAATTAAATCAGCTGGGTTCTGGTCAGTATGCACATAATGATAAACTATAGGGATGTTAAATTCATTGGAGAAATCACCAGCAAGACTATCCACCTCCAATATTGTGTTTCTTACAAATTTAGATATCACTTTAGGCTCTTTTGTTATACAGTAATCCAATTTAGCACCACTTGAGCATCAACACAAATATTTACAAATTGAAATTGAATATTATTATAAGTTTCCATTAAGGGTGGTAAACACTTCAAAGCTAAGACTACTCCCATTAATTCTAAAGTAGGTACACTGTGCTCGTTACCCCTTTTTAAAGGAGCGAGCTTTGCTTTAGCAAATAAGAAAATACTTTTATTTTCTGCATCACATGCATACAACACAAACCCATAAGCTTCAGTAGAACTATCACAAAATATATGCAGTCTATAAGATTTCTGTTCATTCATGGCTTGTCTAGGAAATGATAACTGAGATAACATTTCAGAATCTTTACTGACAGTTTTCATGTCATTTATTATTTCATTGGGCACTTTCTGATCCCATTCTATTCCTAACTTCCAAACTTTGCGCATTAGGATTCTACCTTTAATAGTGATGGGTAAAACAAAGTTAAGTGGATCAAAAACCTTAGATGTTTGTAATAAAACTTTCCTTTTGGTGTCAGCTTCTGCTTCTACCACACAATCAGCTATACTTAAAGTGTCATTATTTACATTATACCTATACCCTAATACCTTCTCCTCTGTGCACCCATGCTTTACTAACCTATCATCAGATTTCATGGTCTCCCTTAACTCAGTTGAGTTTGAATTCCATGATCTTAAAGTGAATCCACCTTCCTTCATTCTTGAAAAACAAAGATGATATAGCTCATGTAATTCACCTATGTCATTGCTAGTCACTATCAAATTATCTACATAAAACTTATCTAATATTTGCCTACATTTGTCTTGAGGATATGGTTCATTATGATGTTTCATTACATAATTCAAGATAAAAGGAGACGTGCATCCAAAAACAATAGTTTTATATCGATAACAAACTAATTTATTTCCTCTTCTCCAAAAGAAGCAAAATCTATTCTGATCATATTCACTCGCCAACTTAATCATAAGAAAGGCAGACTTTATGTCAGCTAACATAGCATATTGATTAGTTCTGAAATAAAAAAGCAATTTCAAAATGGAACCCATCAAGTCAGTACCAGTATAAGCAGCCTCATTTAAAGATGGCAGGTCCTTTTGAAGTTTTCAAAGAACAATTGAAAACTGGCCTTATTTTAGTTGTTTGTTCTTCAGTTCTGATTACTGGCCTATGTGGAATCCAAGTGTAATCTTCATAATTGGCAGGATCTACTATTATTTCTTCTATAATTCCTTTCAATTGATTATCAAAGACTTCCTCATATTTCTTTACTAAACCATTCGTATTAAGAAGTTCCATAGTTCTATCTAACACTTTAAGTGCTGCAAAATGATTAGAAGGTACTTTGGTGATTTTGTCAGCATACCAAGGTAAGTTAACATGATAATGCCCATCCTTTAAAGTATTTCCTTCTTTAAACTTCTCTATTTGTTGTTTATCAAAAGACACTAAGTCTTTGTCACTATTCTTAATCCCCATAGACTCAAAACTAGAGAGATTTCCAAGCCCATTATCTATTTCACAATTAGTTAGTTTATGCTCATGAGGATTGAAATAAGACTTGAGTGGGTCCATATCTAAATTTACCATAGTCTTTGTTCTAGCACTAATATATTCAACATTGACAGGCTTTCTTACATGACCATCAAACAGTTCCTTGCCTTGTTTTGATTCAAGAAAGTTGAATACATTCCCTATAGGAGCCACCTTGTTATTTGTAATTAAGCAATTACCTCCAGCACATATCTCTTTATGGAATGAAAAATGTTGAATTATATCAATACCAATTAACATTTCAATTTCACATTCTTCATGATTCCCATGTCCATTGAAGGCTTCATCAGCTAATTCGAAATTTGCAGCCTTTAATTTATCAGCCACCAAATTCATGCCAGGAATTTCAAACCTAATGCTCACTTTTTCATCTACCAATAAAGGAACAAAATAAACCTTATTTTCAATTTTTATGCCAGTAGACATTTGCTTAAAGTTCAAAGTTTGTTCACCTATATAGGTACTAACATCATAATCAACACTATACAAATTGTCATAATTAGAACTCAATTCTGTAGAAGCTCTTTTCATAATATAAGATCTTTGACTCCCGCAACTGATCAGGCCTCTTATTTTACAATACCTTTTTCCATTCTTAAGCTCTAAGGTCATAGTAGGCAAAATGTTTCCTATTTCTATATTGCATATAGCATAACACAAATTTACATTTGTACTAGTAGAGATTTTTTGTTAGGGCATAGAAAGCTCAATTTTTCCTTTTTTCCATAACACTGATTCATTATGCCCAGAACCGGCACACTCCCACTGATTCATTATGCCCAGAGCTGGCACACCCCTTCGGTTTGGGACCACCTTGATGTGGTGAGGGGGCTCTTGAACCCCAGGAATCTGCTCCCAGGTTTAAGTCCAAGAGTCCCACATGCCATTATATATTGGTTTGGATCAAATTCTGTGGAATTTTCCACTGTTACTAAAATTTATTGGACCTGATAAATAGGAAAAGATATCATAGCTGGGAATGGGTTTATATCCGAAGCTAAATAGTGGGAACTGTGGTAGGACCATCAACTGCCCGATAATGTTCGGACCTGGGAGATATCAGCCGGAACTGTTCTTTAGGGCTGGACCACGGATTCCAGGGGGGTCTGGTTCTAGGGATAGGACTCTCGGCATTCTATCCGGGTTGCCCATAACATAATTAGGGTGGGGATGATTGTATTCTTGAAATACTCTCAGTCCTAGCAAGCGGGTTTGGCTTTCACTTAGGCCACTCTAATCATGTTGTGCCATCCCTAGGGTAGGGACGCGGACATTTGGGAGTCAGTTCTTACTTGTGCCATTGGCAGAAGAATAAACCCCATGAAAGGCCGATGATATCTTTTTAAGGTTTTCAGGTTTATTTATTTATTTTTTTTTCTTTTTTTTATTATTATTCACTTCAATCTTAATGCTAAGTTGTGTGAAAGATTTAAGTACCCCTGGACCCTTTGATGGTAGTGACTCGGCACAGTCGACAACCGCAGGAACCTCCTCTGACCTCTCTCTGGAAAAAGCAAGAAAAAATACGAACGTAATTACACTGGAGCCCTATGCTCCAATGAAAAACAAACAAAAAACCCCCAAATATCTTGACCCAACCTTGACCCACTTCAACTCCCTCTTTGGGAGTGGAAGTTGGTCAAGATTCCTGACCTTGGAAACGGAGAAAAAAATATCGGCATTGAAATTAGAAAACTACCTATTGAATCGACATTCAACTACTGAAATGTCATTCAGACAAATAAAAAAACAGATGTGGTTGATAGAAACCACAACAAGAAATCAATCAGAAAATTACTTAAATATAAAAAAAATATTGACAATGTAAAAAGTACATATTAAAAAACATGACAATATGAACAGTGTACAGGGTACCATAGTACTCCCTGATAATGATGAACCAGTAGAAAAGAAGATATTGCTAGATTCCCTTAAAAAAAGGTACAACAGTGTACAAGATTGCGAAATATACAACATAGCCAGTAGACGGAGTAATGAAAAAGCACTAAGAATAGCAAAGATAAAATTTGAAGGCCACGAATTACCCTTAAAAATTAAAATCTTGGTCCAAAGCAGAGAACTGAGACCGTATGTTCCAAAACCACTACAGTGCCAAAGCTGTAGTATGTATGGCCATACAAGGAAAAATGCTCGTAATACATCTATATGTGCATACTGTGGCTCTGACAAACATACCACACAGTGGAGACGTGGTGAACCAAAATGCGTGAACTGTGGACAAAATCACCATGCAAGATCTAAGGAGTGTATGTATTATATATACAATACAGAATTAAAATTACTTCAGGAAAGGACAGGAATGCCTATAAAAACGGCCAAATTAGAATTAAAGGTTAGAGGAATGCATGATCCCGCTAAGAAACAAACTTTTTCTACAGTAGTAAGATCAAACAAAGAAATAAATAAGAGTAACAAAACCCTGATAGATCAATCTCAAAGAAAAATAACCACTTTGCAAGAAGAAACTAATATAGCAAAGGATCAAGAAATGTATACAAATCTTTGCTCAAATTCATTTGAGATATTAAGAGAAATGGAATCACTAGAAGACAATACAAGCACCACAGAAATATTAGAAGATTGTTATGATGAAATAGAAACTAAAGAAAAAAAGAGGCCTTTAGAGAGAACTCCACCCAAGACCAACAAAAAACCAACTATTATTAGAGATACATCCATTAAAATAAAGGCGGGAGACCCCAAGAAAGAACATAAACCAAAAAATAAGAATATACCTTTGTCTCCTAAAGTAATAATAAAACCAATGGAAACAGATACCCAGAACATCAAAGAAATAGTAGAGGAACAAACCATTGACAAGAATGATTATGTGATGGGAGAAGAGATTACTCCATCACCAACAATAGATGCAGCAAGAGTAAATGAAAAAACGACACACGAAAACACGTGGATGTAATGAATGTTTCATTGAACTGTGCAACAAAAACGAAAACATAACAAAGGACAGTTTAACAAACACTATACGAAATTTTATAAAATACAAAAATAAAGAAACTACTGGTTTAGACACTCACGAAAAGGGCTGTATGTGCATTGGACACATAATATCCTATAAAGAAAATCAAATAAATATTGTAAATAAGATTTTAGAAAAAATGCAAATTGACGATCCACAAAAAGAAAATAACACTTGAACACACTAACGTTATACTTTCAATAATTATATTATACAATGGAACGTAAATGGTCTACAGACCAGATTACATTTGGGAGAAATACAACGATTACTAAAGGAATATGAGCCAATGATAATATGTTTACAACATGTCAACGAAACAATATCAACAATAGGTAAATATACCTTAGTATCTACATCTAGAGAAGAAGAAGGAAATTTAGGTACTGCTATATATGTACATAGCAAAGTATGTTATGACAGAGTACCTGTAATTTTTACTGACTTGCAAATATCAAGTATTAAAATACAAATGAAAAATGATAATTACATAATTTATAACTTATATAACCAACCTAATAAAAATTACGACATTGAAAAACTTAAAGATTTACTTAACAATACCAAGGAACTTACAATAATAGTAGGTGATTTTAATGCTCACAACCCAATATGGGACTGTCATTGTACAAACTCAAATAGAACAGGTAGTAAAATAGAAGAGTTCATGGATTCCAACGACATGTGCTGTATAAATGATGATGAAATTAGCACATATTTTTCAAAAGCACATGGAACATTTTCCTCAGTAGACTTAACTGTATGTACAACAAGCATAGTTGACAGACTGGATTGGAATACAGTTGATGACTTACACACCAGTGATCATTTCCCAATATTAATTTCTGTATTGCAAAATAATCCTGCAAAACATGTCCCTCACTATAAAATTTATAAAGCAGATTGGGAGCGATATGAAATGCACACTAGAAATATCCCACAATTTGAATATTTAAAAGACCATAATGAAACTAATAAATTTCTTGTTGATTTCATTAAAAATGCTGCTGATAAAGCAATACCAAAGTCAAAACCCCATCCAACAAAACACACAGTTCCCAGGTGGTCTGATGAGTTAACAGAATTAATAAATATAAAACACTCAATAGGGAGACGATTAGATAACTTGAATAGAAAGTTCAATAAAACGAATGAAAAAATACCGATATTACAAAGAACTTTACAAAAAATGACTATTATTACTAGAAATTGATACATTAAAACTTGTGTACAACAAAATATCTGCAAAATTTAAAAAAGAAGTAATTCAAGGAAGAATAATTTCATGGAGGAAATACATATCAGATCTCTCTAATAATACTCCTATACAAAAAATATGGGAAAAATTCAGGAAAATAAATGGTACCCATGTTAAATTACCTAGGCGTGCCATAATAAAAGATGGGAAAAGAATACCTGATTCTAAAGAAATAAGTAATGTAATAGGTGAAAATTTAGCAAAAGGAAGTGGCGAGAAAAATTTAGATGATGAACATTTCCGAACAAAGAAAAATAATATGGAGTTAATAACAATAAATTTTTAAACCATACTAGATATATATTATAAAAGAAAATTTAATATGGAAGAGTTAGAATTTGCTCTGTTGAACAGCAATAAATCTGCCCTTGGAGGTGACAGTATTCGTTTTGAAATGATCTGCCATTTAGCACCTTTGGCAAAGACATACTTATTAGAGTTTTATAGCCACACATGGCTTCAAAATTTATTTCCTAATGAATGGTGTAAATCTATAATTATTCCTATCCCCAAACCTGAAAAAGATCCCAGTAATGTAAACAATTACAGACCAATTTCTTTAACTAGTTGTTTATGCAAATTACTAGAAAAAATGGTAAATGCTCCACTAACATGGCACATTCAAGAAAACAAAATTTTGACTCCCACTCAATTTGGGTCACAAAGTAGCAGATCGACACTGGATTTTCTGTCTACTTGGAAGACCATATACGAAGAGGATTTGAACAAAAACAAATTACTGTAGCCGTCTTTTTTGACATTGAAAAGGCATATAATACTACATGGAGATATGCAATATTAAAAACGTTACATAAAAATAACATCCGTGGATATTTACCTAGGATTATCGAAAACTTTCTGACAAATCGCACTTTTCAAGTGAGAATTGTTGATGTATTGTCAAGTATATTTCCACTTGCAAATGGTGTTCCACAAGGAAGCATCCTTAGTGGCACACTGTTTACTTTAGCAATAAACGATATCAGTAATAATCTGCCTATTGGAATTGAAAGTAACTTGTACATGGATGATTTTACTATATAAATTTATTATTCAGCATCTCACGTAAAACATGCGGAGAGGATCATTAATAAAACTATAATAAAAATAGATGAATGGGCCTCATCTGTACGCTTCAAATTTTCTATACAAAAGACTCAAGCAGTAATGTTTTATAAAAATAAAAAGTGGAAAAAAGGCGAAGAAATAAAATTAAAAATCAGAAATCATTCCATACCAATTGGCCAAACAGCAAAATTTTTGGGTGTAGTATTTGATACTCACTTGAACTGGAAAGCCCACATAACATACATGAAATCAAAATGTAAAACAGCCTTGAACACTACTTGGGGAGCCAATAGACATACCCTTACTTTACTGTATAAAGCAACAGTGCTATCTGTCATTGATTATGGTAGTGAAATATATGGCTCGGCATCAGACGCGACGCTGAAAATGGTAGACCCTGTTCATAATAAAGGCCTTAGAATATATTCAGGAGATTTTCGATCATCACCATAGAGAGCTAGTAACAATGAAGAGTGCTCTGAGAATTCAGACAAACAATTCTCCAACCAAAAAATTATTTGGATTAAGAGATTACAATCATCCACCTCCTTTCCCAATTAGAGCTAGAAGATTGTTTGAGTCGCTAAATATAAATATACAATTTCCTTTAATATTAAAATTACCTCCTCCTTGGACAATGAATACAATGAGAATTTGAACACATTTGAAATATTTATGAAAAAGTCATTCATATACTCCAGAATACCATAGACAACACACAGTAAAACATATAATCCGAAAAGATCCACATTATGCAATATACACTGACGGATCTGAATCACAATACGGAGTGGGATATGCTGCAGTATCCCCAGACAAAACGTATCAGTTCTTTCTACCAGATAACGCCTCAGTATTTACAGCTGAGTTATGTGCAATAGTATCAGTTATAAAAATAATTAGAGAACCCTCATGTAATAATTTTGTGATTTATAGAGACTCCAGAAGTGCTATAGAAGCCATTCATAGCTATAATAAAAAAAAGTATTGTACAACATATAAAGTTCTCACTCCATAAATTGTATAAGGGAAAAAATATTGAAGTGTGTTGGATCCCTGCCCATGTAGGGATTAAGGGAAATGAAGAGGCTGATAAAGCAGCTAAAGAAGCAGTCCACATGACAAGAGCAAATGTAGACATCCCTATTAGTGACTATACAAGGTATATAACAACAGTCATTGTAAGTAAATGGCAAAATATATGGAATGAAGAACCTGAAAATAATAAATTAAAACAGATAAAATCCAGTGTCGGAAAATGGAGTTCGACATATCAGAGAGAGAGACCCGCACAGGTAATTCTGACACGTCTTTGAATAGGCATACTCGTTTGACCATGTGGCCTTACTCCCAAATACCCAGATTGCAATGTGTTGATAACAGTTAAGCATATACTGTGTGAATGTCCAAAATATAACCTGCAGTGATTATCAAATTTTGGAAATAGACCAATAAAAGAAATTTTGTCGGAATCTTCAACATTTTCAGTAGTACCCATTTTAATGTTCATGAGAAGCTGTGAGTTGATTGATAAAATATAAAAAATCAATCAATCAGTATAATGAATTTTAAAACATTTTATGATTTTACTTAATTTATTTTTTTTATTATACCTTTTAATGAGTATATATGGAAAAATGAGTATAAGTGTATTTATTGTGTGAGTGTGTTCCAGTATGAAAGCGTGTGCCTTTTTACAGCTTTTAATTTCATTTTTATTTTCGTTCATTCATTATTAGCGAGTTACCTATTTGGTCCCAGTGCTAGGCTTCTAGCCTAGACTTGTCATTTCATCCTAATCCTTCAGGCCAGCCCTATGAGAGCTGATAGTCAGCTCAGTGGTCTGGTTAAACTTTTTAATAATAATAATAATATAATAATAATAATAATAATATCATCATCTTAACCCAAAACTCACCCTAACATTCTTAAATGCTACAATAGTAAAGTCTTTCTTCTCTAAATCATGGAACCATAAACAAAGTAACCTGTTATTGTCCACATCATTTAAAGCTGAATTATTAAAGGCCTGACAAATACCGAAACACAGCAAATTAAATCCAGACCTCAGATGCAATAGGGCTGACACAATCTTTTGATTCAAGGTAGGACCTGGAAAAATGGCGTGGTTGTGACTAATGGTTACCTCCTATTCTTACTCTTTTAGCAAAGATCAGAGAGATACACAGCCCGACACTTAGTGGTTACGGGGTTCAATTTGAACACACCCATGTGAGGAAGGAAACTGTGACTTGGGTGTGCCTCTAGGAACTGGGGAAGATTGTCAATTCTCTGAATTATTCCACTCTTTAATTGGTCTTTAAATACTTTGTCCATAAGGAATCATTTATTTTCGTCTTTTTGAAGTTTCTTGAAGTTAGATTTCAACACCATTAAAGCTAATTCATAATATGTACCCAATAAATGAGCCACCTTGAAATTCCACAAAAGAGAGACTACAATCCTACCATCACCATCTCTTCCCATATTATCAAGGGCATACTTAACTAGCTTGTTATTAAGTTCTGAATCTTCCGCTTCTGGGCCTCCCTTACTCATGTTCATATACTAGGAAGAATTCTCCTCCAAAACATGGTTTAACGCTTTTTCAAGCTGGGATTCTATAAGGTTTCTCTTCTCGTTCAATATAGAAAATTCTGTAGGGAGCAAACTCTCTTCAATGGTAAGGTCAGATAAAAGACAATTATTAAAATTCATTCACACCAATATTAAATTCTGGAACTGCAGTCGGATTACTACTAAATCTACTTTTATATGGCAAATAAGGGAGATCTTGAAGAAGCTGGTCTGTATTACCCTGCAATAATATCCCTGCATGGGTTTCAGCATAAACTAAAGTTTTATTCAGACCAAATAAAATCTCATTTTGAGGTAAGCAGTAGCATGACTTTGACCCTACAATGAAATCGACACCATCAATTAAGCCATCGTGACATGAAAGGTTCTTATCAGCTAATACGTAACGTCTGTCTTTGAATCCTTGTACAACTTTACCCAACTGAGGAAGTTTCAATGCAATACTTATACTTGGAATGCATAGGGCCTTAACTACTTGAACAACACCATTAATTTCAACATTAACTTTCACCAACCTGGTTGAATATTTCCGGGAAGAATTTATACCGTTTAAGTTAGTGATACGTTATCCCTGATAACCTTCAGGTTCAAGTTTTCAGCTACTGTACTGGAAATAAAATTAGATTGACAGCCACTGTCTTTAAGGCTTCTGATTAGCGGTTTACCCTCAATATTACAGGTAAATGTAGTTAAAACTGACTTCACATCAGAGTCTACCTGGAAAGCTTCCATTACATTAACAACACAACTATTGGTGGCTTACCAGATTTTTCTTCTCAGAATTAGAGCTAGACTGAAGAGGCTTTACATCCTGTTTAACATTGCCACCTAATTTTATACACAAAAATGTAAAATGCCAATTTCCACAATGTTTACAGCGACTATTAAATCTATACCTACAAGCATTACTCTCATGATTCAAATTTAATGCAGCCTTGTAGGCTTTCAAGTTTATCAATCTTAGAACTGGGTGAACAATATTTTTTATGCTTAAAAATTGGATGACTTGCTTCAGTGCCATCAAGTTTAGTGCAAATGCTGCAAGGCTTGAAGGTTTTTGACTTACTAACTGTTTCAGGTTTTGTATTAATGGCCATAGCAGAGGCGACATTATCAACAGTCATTGGGTTAGCTTGCTTTAGGACAGCATTCTTGCAATTAGGCTTCCCCCTGCCTTTGGCCTGCTAGATACCACTCAGTAGTGTAAATAAAATTGTCTAGAATTTCACTCAATTTTGGTTTATGATTATTAGTAATTTAGATCAAGTGATTCCTAAAGGATATACTCATCCCTTCAATATCAATCTGTAGCTTTCGCACTCTTTCAACAATTAAACGGTCTCTGGAAATAAAATCATATGGGTCAGCACTATTATTAAGCCTAAGTTCCGATAATTGTTTTAGAATATTGAATTTCTGAGTATCACTCGATGCAAAAGCTTTAATTAACAGATCCTTGGCAAAAGAGTAACCTCGCTCATCCGCTTCTAAAGAGTTTGCTAAAACAAGTTCTCTACCATTAATCTGCTGGTTCCTAGGGCCTGATCTTGTGCTGCTGTTAGCATTCCTTCTGTTTCCTTCTTGAGTTCTCCCCTCTATAGCCATTGCCACGTTTCATCGCTGGCCAGTTCTTTAGTCTGTCTCATGTACTGTCCATGCATTGGTTTGTTATGGCATTCCTCTGTTCTGTTTTTCATTCTCCTGTCTCTGTATATTTCTGGGTCTTCGTCTACTTTACCAGTCCTTCTTCCCATGCACTCCTTAGACACTCGTCTTCACTGGTTTTCAGATATTGGCCCAGTGCTCTGCCCTCGATGTTGATGTAGTCCTATAGCTATGCTTAGTAGCCCTCTCCCCCCTTCCTTTCGTGTTATGTATAGTCTGTCTGTATTTGCTCTTGGGTGTAGTGCTTTGTGTAGTATTATCATGTGTTTTCTAGTTTTCTGGTCTGTGCTGCGGAGTTCAGCCTTTGTCCACTCCACTACTCCTGCGCTGTATCTGATTACTGGTACTGCCCATGTGTTTATGGCTGTCGTCATGTTTCCGGCGTTGAGTTTTGACTCGAGTATCGCCTTAAGTCTCTGCATATATTCTTTCCTGATCGTGTCCTTCAGCTCTTGGTGTTTTATATCCTCTCTTTCTATTATTCCCAGGTATTTGTATCTTGTCTCATCTATGTGTTTGATGCTATTCCCGTCTGGTAGATTTATCCCTTCAGTCTTTGTTGCTCTGCCTTTTTGTATGTTGACCAAGGCGCATTTTTCTTTTCCAAACTCCATCCTGATGTCCCCAGAGACAATCCTTACGGTCTGGATTAGGGTATCTATTTCCATGATGCTCTTACCTACCATACAGCTTGATGTCGTCCATGAACATCAGATGGTTGATTCTGTTTCCTCCTTTCTTGAGTTATTATTATTATTATTATTATTATTATTATTATTATTATTATTATTATTTTATAAAATTATTGAGTATATTCTCTTTTCTGATAATATGAGCATTATCATTAGCATGTAGGTCATTAGTCAGTCAAATTATACATAACAATAAAGCGTATATCTACCAAAACTGGTTTTTTGTTGTCTGAATCTGAGCTTATTATTTTCCTAAATACAAACGACATGTTATCTGTTGAAAGGCTAAGAGCGGTCAAAATGCCTTACATTCAAGTTTCCTTAGTGATTGCTTGAACCAGTTTAACTTTGTAAGAAAAATTAAATCTTCAGTATTATAGCATAAACCCTCTGAATAAACTAAAAAACGATGTAGTTTTACCTGGCTAATACTAAAGCTACAAAACTTCATGATATACACAACTGCATGAAAATTTTGAGAATTATCACTGGTATAACATTAATGATATTGTGTGTGAATTTTACAATTCTTTTGCTAGAATAATGTCCTTCTCATTTATATTTATGTTGGGAAATATATCCAAATACGAGTTTTTGCTCAATTTCAGATAGAACTTTGGAGTGACTCATTCATACAAGTTCAAAGGTTTTGTGGTCATACAAGAGTTAAGAATAGAAATCTCCTTCGGTGGTTTATGTTTGAAGGCCGAAGGCTTTTAAAAGATCTTTCAAGCTAAGCCAGGAAAGGAATCTCAACTACTCCTCGCAGAAATTGAGGAGGTCTGTAGTTCAGGAAAGTAATGATCGCGGAGGACTGTTTCATTGCTACAGCTGAGATGCTAATTGCACGATCATGGAAATTGGCTCTCGGTAACTATTTGTTCCCAGCGGCGTCGAAGGGATATATGTTGTGAACAGGGTTTACCTAACTCCTTGAGTCTGTCTTGAAAACTGTTTACGATATTTCTTGAATTTGTGTTATTCAAAAAGATAATTATATATCTTTCGATATCACAAACGTCAATATTAACCAGTACTATATTCCAGCTTATCTTTCTATGTCATATTTCAATTTATCAAAAGACACCGAAAACTTGAACCAAAGTACTGAGAATTGAAGTTAGGTTTATACACACTAATATTTTGGTGCCTGTGGTCATGCTCCAAACATTCAAAATATGGAGTGGCTTCTTTCTGTTAAGTGGTATTGGAAAATAAAATGGGTGCGGTGTAGGGTTATATGCACAAGATAGTATCAATATCAAAGTGCCATGAAAGTTCATTCATAAGTTTCTTGGAATAGAATTCCATATTTGGTATATATATATATATATATATATATATATATATATATATACGTTACAATATGCACTTTTTATGTTGCGTTATGGGTTCCCATGTATGAATGACTCCGTTTCTGTCTGTTGACGTTTCACTTGGTAAGACCTGGGTATTGATGTTCTGCGATAGCCGATAACCTTGGTTAACTCATAGGAACGCAGGAAACATGGTAAATAATTCTTCTCACACTCTCTATCTTATTTCAGGAGGGAGGGGTAATGGATTCACCGGGCACTTTCTTAGGTTTTATTCTTATAACACTAAATAGTTCCCACGGCCAGCCACGCTGGACTTGGAAATTTCTCTTGATGTCAGAGAGGAGAGCGACACAGATCTTACCCAGAAAGGGTTCAAGTTAACTCTAACTAAAAATTGATCAGAATGAACTCTGGACCTATGTGGAAGAAAACTCCTCCTCTTTGAGGAAGTTTACTTAAATCTTAATGGTTCAATTTCAACTCCCACTTTTGACAAAGGACAAATCAGGTCAATTTTGCTGACCTTTCATTTAATAAGCTCCTCCTTACTTTCCCATATCTCGACATTGGTTGTTTAGTCTACAACACGAAACTCCAATCTACTTGGTCTCACACTATCAACACTGCGTCTCTCTCTCTCTCTTTCATGAATAACCACGATCAGTGAATTTCATACATTATTCACTGTAAAAATACTTTCAAATTCATATTGCATAACAATTATATATATATATATATATATATATATATATATATATATATATATATATATATATATATATATATATATATATATATATAAAATATATATATATACACACAAACGTGCACACACACACACACATATTCAAGTGATAACTTTCTGAGCAATCTGTATTTTAACTTATTCGATTTAAACATTAAACAGAACACAAACAGTATCATATTGATCTCCTCTTTTGTAGGTCAGAATTCATGCCTTTATACAAAATCAAACCTGTACTTTTTCTTTTCCGTACTGTTTTTTGTAAAATACGAACATTACAAGCGAAATCCCCCTCGATATGAGACCACCTTGACGTGGTGAGGGGGCTCTTGAACCCCAGGAATTTGTTTCTGGGTTCGAGTCCATGAGTCTCATATACCATCATATATTATTTTGGGTTAAATGTGTGGAATTTTCCAATGTTACTAAAATTTATTAGACCTGATAAATAGGAAAAGATATCATAGCTGGGAAAGAGTTTATATCTGAAGCTAAATAGTGAGAACTGTGGTAGGACCATCATCTACCCGATAGTGTTTGGACCTGAGAGATATCAGGCGGAACTATTCTTTAGGGCTGGACCACGGATTCCAGGGGGGTCTGGTTCTAGGGATAGGACTCTCGGCATTCTATCCGGTTTGCCCATAACATGATTAGGGTGGGGATGATTGTATTCTTGAAATACTCTCAGTCCTAGCAAGCGGGTTTGGCTTACACTTGGGCCCCCCTCAACTTGGGACCACCTTGACGTGGTGAGGGGGCTCTTGAACCCCAGGAATCTGTTCCCGGGTTTTAGGTCCAAGAGTCCCATATAGTATTATATATTTCTTTGGATTAAATTTGTGGAGTTTTCCACTGTTGCTAAAATTTATTATACCTGATAAATAGGAAAAGATATCATAGCTGGGAATGGGTTTATATGGGAAACTAAATAGTGAGAACTGTGGTCGGACCATCAACTGCCCGATAATGTTCGGACCTGAGAGATATCAGGCGGAACTATTCTTTAGGGCTGGACCACGGATTCCAGGGGGGTCTGGTTCTAGAGATAGGACTCTCGGCATTCTCTCCGGTTTGCCCATAACATGATTAGGGTGGGGATGATTGTATTCTTGAAATACTCTGTCCTAGCAAGCGGGTTTGGCTTATACTTGGGCCACTCTAATCATGTTGTGCCATCCCCTATGGGGTAGGGTAGGGATGCGGACATTTGGGAGTCGGTTCTCACTTGTGCCATTGGCGGAAGAATAAACCCCATGAAGGGCTGATGATATCTTTTTAAGGTTTTCAGGATTATTATTTTTTTCTCTAATTTACTTTAATCTTAATGCTCAGTTGTATTGAAGATTTGAGTACCCCTGGACCCTTTGATGGTAGCGACTCGGCATAGTTGACAGCCGCAGGAACCTCCTCTGACCTCTCTCTGGAAAAATCAGAAAAAAATACGAACGTAATTGCACTGGAGCCCTATGCTCCAATGAAAAACCAACCAAAAAAAAACAAATATCTTAACCTAACATTGACCCACTTCGACTCCCTCTTTGGGAGTGGAAGTTGGTCAAGATTCCTAACCTGAGAAACGGAGAAAAAAATATTGGCATTGAAATTAGAAAACTTCCTATTGAATTTACATTCAACTACTGAAATGTCATTCAGACAAGTAAAAGAACAGATGTGGTTGATAGAAACCACTACAAGAAATCAATCAGAAAACTACTTAAATATAAAAAATATTGACAATGTAAAAAGTACATATTAAAAAACATGACAATATGAACAGTGTACAGGGTACCACAGTACTCCCTGATAATGATGAACCAATAGAAAAGAAAATATTGCTAGATTCCCTTAAAAAAAAGGTACAACAATATACAAGATTGCGAAATATACAACATAGCTAGTAGACGGAGTAATGAAAAAATACTAAGATTAGCAAAGATAAAATTTGAAGGCCATGAATTACCCTTCAAAATTATAATCTTAGGGCAAAGCAGAGAACTGAGACCGTATGTCTGAAAACCACTACAGTGCCAAAACTGTAGTATGTATGGACATACAAGGAAATATTGCCGTAATACATCTGTATATGCATACTGTGGATCTGACAAACATGCCACACAGTGGAGGTGTGGTGAACCAAAATGCGTGAACTGTGGACAAAATCACCATGCAAGATCTAAGGAGTCTATGTATTATATATACAATACGGAATTGAAATTACTTCAGGAAAGAACAGGAATGCCTATAAAATAGGCCAAATTAGAATTAAAGTTCGCTAAGAAACGAACTTTTTCTGCAGCAGTAAGATCAAACAAAGAAACAAAATTGGAAATAAATAAAAGTAACAAAACCCTGATAGATCAATCTCAAAGAAAAATAACCACTTTGCAAGAAGAAACTAATATAGCAACGGACCAAGAAATGTATACAAATCTTTGCTCAAATTCATTTGAGATTTTAAGAGAAATAGAATCACTAGAAGACAATACAAGCACCACAGAAATATTAAAAGATAGTTATGATGAATTAGAAACTAAAGAAAAAAAGAGGCCTTTAGAGGGAACTCCACCTAAGACCAACAAAAAACCAACTGTTATTAGAGATACATCCATTAAAATAAAGGCGGGAGACCCCAAAAAAGAACATAAACCAAAAAATTAGAATATACCTTTGTCTCCTAAAGTAATAATAAAACCAATGGAAACAGATACCCAAAACATCAAAGAAATAGTAGAGGAACAAACCATTGACAAGAATGATTATGTGATGGGAGAAGAGATTACTCCATCACCAACAATAGGTGCAGCAAGAGTAAATGAAAAAACGACACACGAAAACACATGGATGTAATGAATGTTTCATTGAACTGTGCAACAAAAACGAAAGCATAACAAAGGATTGTTTAACAAACACTATACGAAATTTTATAAGATACAGAAATAAACTACTAGTTTGGACACTCACGAAAAGGGCTGTATGTGCATTGGACACAGTGTCTTATAAAGAAAAACAAATAAATATTGTAAACAAGATTTTAGAAAAAATGCAAATTGATGATCCGCAAAAAGAAAATAACACTTGAACACACTAATGTTATGCTTTCAATAATTATATTATACAATGGAACGTAAATTGTCTACAGACCAGATTACATTTGGGAGAAATGCAACGATTACTAAAGGAATATGAGCCAATGATAATATGTTTACAACATGTCAACAAAACAATATCAACAATAGGTAAATATACCTAAGTATCTACATCTAGAGAAGAAGAAGGAAATTTAGGTACTGCTATATATGTACATAACAAAATATGTTATGACAGAGTACCTGTAAATTTTACTGACTTGCAAATATCAAGTATTAAAATAAGAATAAAAAACGATAATTACATAATTTATAATCTATATAACCAACCTAATAAAAGTTACGACATTGATAAACTTAAAGGTTTACTTAACAATACCAAGGAATCTACATTAACAGTAGGTGATTTTAATGCTCACAACCCAATCTGGTACTGTCATTGTACAAGCTCAAATAGAATAGGTAGTAAAATAGAAGAGTTCATGGATTCCAACGACATGTGCTGTATAAATGATGACGAAATTAGCACATATTTTTCAAAAACACATGGAACATTTTCCTCAGTAGACTTAACTGTATGTACAACAAGCATAGCTGACAGATTGGATTGGAATGCAGTTGATGACTTGCACACCAGTGATCATTTCCCAATATTAATTTCCGTATTACAAAATAATCCTGCAAAACATGTCCCTCACTATAAAATTTATAAAGTGGATTGGGAGCGATATGAAATGCACACTAGAAATATCCCACAATTTGAATATTTAAAAGACCATAATGAAACTAATAAATTTCTTGTTGATTTCATTAAAAATGCTGCTGATAAAGCAATACCAAAGTCAAAACCCCATCCAACAAAACACAAAGTTCCCTGGTGGTCTGATGAGTTAACAGAATTAATAAATATGAAACACTCAATAGGGAGACGATTAGATAATTTGAATAGAAAGTTCAATAAAATGAATAAAACATTACCGATATTAGAAAGAACTTTACAAAAAATGACTGTATTATTACTAGAAATTAATACATTAAAACCTGTATACAACAAATTATCTGCAAAATTTAAAAAAGAAGTAATTCAAGGAAGAATCATTTCATGGAGGAAATACGTATCAGATCTCTCTAATAATACTACCATACAAAAAATATGGGAAAAATTCAGGAAAATAAATGGTACCCATGTCAAACCACCTAGACATGCCATATTGAAAGATGGGAAAAGAACACTTGATCCAAAAGAAATAAGTAATATAATGGCAGAAAATTTAGCAAATGTAAGTAGTGATAAGAATTTAGATGAACACTTCCGCACAAAAAAAATAAAATAGAATTAACGACACTAAATTTTGAAACAATAGAAGATATATATTATAATAGAAAATTTAGTATGTCAAAGTTGGAATATGCTCTCTGGAACAGCAATAAATCTGCTCCTGGAGGTGACAATATTTGTTTTGAGATGATCTGCCACTTAACACCTTTGGCAAATCATACTTATTAGAGTTTTATAATCATTTATGGCTTCAAAATTTATTTCCAGATGAATGGCGCAAAGCTATAATAATTCCTATCCCCAAACCTGGAAAGGATCCCAGTAATGTAAATAATTACAGACCAATTTCTTTAACAAGCTTCTTATGCAAATTGTTAGAGAAAATGGTAAATGCTCGACTAACATGGCACATTCGAGAAAATAAAATTTTAACTCCCACTCAGTTTGGGTCACAGTGTAACAGATCTACACTGGATTCTCTCTGTAACTTAGAAGACTATATACGTAGAGGTTTTGAACGAAAACAAATTACTGTAGCTGTCTTTTTTGACATTGAAAAAGCATACGATATTACATGGAGGTATGCTATATTAAAAACTTTACAAAACAACAACATCTGTGGACATTTACCTAGGTTTATACAGAAGTTTTTGACAAACGACAATTTTCAGGTGAGAATTGATGATGATCTGTCTAGAACATTTCCACTATAAAATGGTGTTCCACAGGGAAGCGTCCTTAGTGGCACACTTTTTACTTTAGCAATTAATGATATCAGTAAAAATCTACCTATTGGGATTAAAAGTAACCTGTATACGGATGATTTTGCCATATATTTTTCAGCATCCCGAATAAAACATGCAGAACGAATGGTTAAAAAAAGCATAGTAAAAATAGATGAATGGGCCTCATCTGTAGGCTTTAAATTTTCCATAGATAAAACTCAGGCAATCATGTTTTATAAAAATAAAAAGTGGAAAAAAGGTGAAGAAATAGAAACCATAGTATACCAATTGGCCAAACAACAAAATTTTCGGGATTAGTATTTGACACTCACTTGAACTGGAGAGCCCACATTACATATGTAAAATCTAAAAGTAAAAGAGCATTAAATCTTATTAGAAAACTATCGAACACTACTTGGGGAGCCGATAGACATACCCTTACTGTACTGTATAAAGCAATAGTTCTGTCCATCATCGATTATGGAAGCGAAGCATATGGTTCAGCATCTGACGCAGTGCTGAAAATGTTAGATCCTGTTCACAATGAAGGCCTTAGAATATGCTCAGGAGCCTTTAGATCATTACCAAAATCATCGTTACAAGCTGGATGTGGTGAACTGCCTTTGTCTCTCCATAGAAAACTAGTAACAATGAAAAGTGCTTTAAGAATTCAAACTAGTGATTCTCCAACCAAAAAATTATTTGAATTAAGAGATGTATTTATAAATAACCATCCACCACCTTTCCCAATTAGAGCTAGGAGATTGTTTGAGTCGCTGAATATAAATATACAAGTGCCTGTAATAGTAAAATCACCTCCTCCCTGGACAATGAATAAAACGAGAATTTGCACACACCTCAAGTATTTATCAAAAATTAACTCATATACAACAGAACACCATAGACAGCATACAATAGAGCATATATACCGAAAAGGTCCACATTATGCAATATATACAGATGGATCTAAATCAGAACACGGAGTAGGATATGCTGCAGTGTCCCAAGACAAAACTTATCAGTTCTCTCTTCCTAATAATGCTTCTGTATTTACAGCAGAATTGTATGGAATTGCATCAGCTATAAAAACAATTAAAGAATCGTCATTCAATAATTTTGTGATTTTCAGTGACTCGAGAAGCGCTATAGAAGCGATTCAAAGTTTCAAATAAAAAAATAATATAATACAACAAATTAAATTATATCTCCATAAATTATATAATAATGGAAAAAATGTAGAAATATGTTGGATCCCTGTGCATGTAGGGATCAAAGGAAATGAAGATGCAGACAAAGCAGCTAAAGCAGCAACTCACATGACAAGGTCAAATGTGAATATCCCTGTTACTGATTACGTAACACATAAAAATGGGTATCATAAATAAATGGCAATATATATGGGATGAAGAACCTGAAAGTAATAAATTGAAAGAAATAAAACCTAATGTTAAAAAATGGAGTTCATCATATCAGAGAGAGAGACACGCACAAGTAACTTCAACACGCCTCAGAATAGGCCATACTCGTCTGACACATGGTCACTTAATGAGCAGCCCACATGGCCCGGCTCCCGAGTGCTCAGAATGCAAAGTAATAATAACAGTCAGACATGTGTTATGTGAATGTCCAAAGTATGACCAACAACGAATGTCTACTTTTGGAAATAGATCAGTGAATGAAATTTTGTCAGAATCTTTCACATTTTCAGTCGTTCCAATTTTGATGTTCTTGAAGAACTGTAATTTAATTAATAGAATATAAAAATAAGTAAATAATAAAAGCATAAAAACCCTTTTAACATTTGTTGAATTTAAAAAAAGGGGAAAATTTTAAAACTGCTTAATTTATGTTCTGAATTTTAATATACCATTTTAGTAATTTATATTCTGAATTTTAATATACCGTTTTAGTATGTATGTAAGGGAGTCTGAGTAAATGTATTTATTGTATGTATGTGTTTCAGTATGAAAGGATATGCCTATATGCAGTTTTTAATTTCATTTTAATTCATTCATCATTATACGGAATGATCTATTGGGTCCTAGCGTTTGGCCTCAGGCCTGGACCTAGTATTTTAATCAAATCCTTCGGGCCAGCCCTTTGAGAGCTGAAAGTCAGCTCAGTGGTTTGGTTAAACTACTTTAATAATATAATAATAATACAAGCGAAAATTTACCATTTTTGCCTTAAAGTTGTATCTTTTGCAACCGTCTTTTAACATTCTATTAATATTTTAACATTCTATTAATTTTTTTTTTTGGAAGAACTGATTGAGAGCGTGGCAGCTATTAACAGAAATCAATTTCTCACAGGTGACAAAAACTGGAAACTTTCCAGTTCCTGAACAGTTACAAACTACTAAACTTTTAGCGTGTATTCCCCTCGAAGTAGGCTCCTTCACGTGGTGAGGGGGTAAGGGGCCCTGGCTTTTTTTCTTCGTTCTTACGAAGAATAAAAGCCCGGGCCCTGACGGATCACCTACAAACCTTTCGATTTAAATGGCGTGGATATTTTCACTTTCGTACAAATTTCTTGGACCTGGTAAATAGGAAAAGGTATCATAGCTGGGATTGGGTTTATATCCGAAGCTAAATAGTGAGAACCGTGGCAGGACCATCAACTGCCCGATAATGTTCGGACCTGAGTTTTCAGGCGGAACTATTCTACGGGACTGGACCACGGATTCCAGGGAGGTCTAGTTCTGGGAATAGGACTCTCGGCATTCTGTCTGGTTTGCCCATAATGTGATTAGGGTGGGGATGATTGTATTCTAGTAATGCTCTCAGTCCTATCAAGCGGGTTGGCTTACACTTAAGCCACTCTAATCATGTTGTGCCATCCCCTTTGGGGTAGGGTAGGGATGCGGACATTTGGGAGTCAGTTCTCACTTGTGCCACATTGGTGGAAGAATAAAACTCCATGAAAAGCTGATGATATCTTTTTAAGGTTTTCAGGTTATTTTTTTATTTATTTTTTTTTCTCCTCCCTCAAATCTTTATGCAAAGTGAAGATAAAGATTCGAGTACCCCTGGGCCCTTTGATGGTAGTGACTCGGCACAGATGACGACTGATGGAACCTCTTGCAACAACCTTTCTTTGAAAAAAACAATAAAGAATCCAAATATAATCACACTGGAACCTTATGCTCCAGTACAAAACAAATAAAAAAAAAGTAAATATCGTCTTGACCCAACCTTGACTCATTTCGACTCCCTCTTTGGGAGTGGAAGTTGGTCAAGGTTTCTAACCATGGAAACAGAACAGCAAATCTCAGCCCTAAAGTTAGAAAACTTCTTATTAAAAAGACACTCAACGACAGAAATGTCGTTTAGACAAGTAAAAACGAAGACGTGGCTTATAGAAGCCACAACAAAAAACCAGTCTGAGGACTATCTATCAATAAAAAGTGTTGACAATGTAAATGTAAAAGTAAAGAAGCATGACACTATGAATAGCATTCAGGGTACTATTGTACTTCCTGAAAATAATGACGAACCGGTTGACAAAAATATACTGTTGGCCTCTCTTAAAATGAGATATACCAAAATCCAAGACTGTGAGGTATATATAATACCAAGTAAACAAAATAATAAGGCATTAAGAATTGCAAAAATAAAATTTGAGGGCCAAGAGTTACCTCAAAAAATAAAGATTTTGGGCCAAAATAGAGAACTGAGGCCTTATGTTCCCAAACCGCTACAATGTCAAAATTGTAGTAAGTATGGACACACAAAGAAAAACTGTTGTAATGAACCTGTATGTGCTTATTGTGGATCTGACGAACATGCCACACAATGGAAATGTAGTGAACCAAAATGTGTAAACTGTGGACAGGATCATCATGCTAGGTCCAAGTAGTGTGTGTACTACATATACAATACAGAACTGAAAATGTTACAAGAACGAACAGGGATGTCTATCAGAGAGGCTAAATTGGAATTAAAAGTGAGAGGAATGCAAGATCCATCTAAGAAACATTCATATTCCTCAATAACAAGAGCAAAAAATGAAGCAAAAACGGAAACAGATAGAAATAACAGAGCACAGAAAAGTAAGTCTCAAGAAAAAATTAATAATTTAGAAATAAAAAATAAAATAGAGAATAAAGAAACAGGTACAAATGAGATGGATAATATTTTATCCAATTCATTTGAAATATTAATGCAAATAGACACACAGGAAGATGCTGCTACTAAAGTAACAGAAGAGGGTAGAGATAGACTGGAAATTAAAGATAAAAAAAGGCCTTTGGAGAGAACACCACCCAAAACGAAGAAACCAACTATTATTAGAGAAACATCAGTTAAACCAAAGATAAAGGAGATGAAAAAGGAACAGAAACAAAAACAAACTAAGAATATACCTTTATCTCCTAAAATAATAATAGAACCTATGAAGGCAAATGTCGAGAAGACTGAAGAAGTGAAAGAGAATCATACCATAGATGATAATGATTATGTCAAGGGAAAAGAGATTACTCCTTCTCCAGTAATTGGTACAAGAGCAAATGAAAAGAGAAATACACATGATAATGCTTGTGGATGTAATGATTGTTTCATTGAATTATGCAATAACAACAAAAGCATAACAAAAGATGCTTTAACAAACATTTTAAGAAATTTTATGAAATATAGAAAAAAAGAAAACACAGATTTGAGTAACCATGAAAAAGGGTGCATGTGCATTGAGCACTTAGTCTATTATAAAGAAAACAGATGAATGTCGTGAGTAAATTATTAGAAAAATTCCAAATTGATAATACAAAAAAAGAAAGTAAAACTCGACCGCTATAAAAAAATATTTTCAATAGTTATATTATACAATGGAACGTAAATGGTCTACAGACCCGATTACACCTAGGAGAAATACAGCGGTTATTAAAAGAATATGAACCAATGATATTATGTTTGCAACATGTCAACAAAACAATATTAACGATAGGTAAATATACCTTAGCATCTTCATCTAGAGAGGAAGAAGGGAATTTAGGAACTGCTATATATGTACATAACAAAGTATGTTATGACAAAGTACCTGTAAACTTTACTAATTTGCAAACGTCGAGTATTAGAATACGAATAAAAAACGATAATTATGTAATTCATAATTTGTACAATCAACCTAATAAAAATTATGACGTTGACAAACTCAAAGAGTTACTTAATAATACTAAGGAACCAACGTTAATAGTAGGTGATTTTAATGCCCACAACCCAATGTGGGACTGTAATTGTACAGAATCAAATAGAGTAGGGAATAAAATAGAGGAATTCATAGATTCATATGACATGTGCTGTATAAATGATAACGAAATCAGCACATATTTTTCTAAAACACATGGAACATATTCCTCAATCAACCTAACTCTATGTACAACAAACATAGTAGACAGATTGGACTGGAATACGGTAGACGACTTGCATACAAGTGATCATTTCCCCATATTAATTTCTTTATTACAAAATAACCCCACCAAACATGCCCCTCGATATAACATTTATAAAGCAGATTGGGAACAATATGAATTCCACACCAGGAAAATCCCACCATTTGAGTATTTGAAAGACCATAATGAAACTAATAAATTTCTTGTTGATTTCATTACAAATGCTGCTGATAAAGCAATACCAAAATCCAAATCTCATCCAACAAAACACAAAGTCCCATGGTGGTCTGAAAAACTAACAGAATTAATAAAAATAAAACACCAGATTGGAAGACGACTAAATAATTTGAATAGAAAATTCACTAAATTAAACAAAACTTTACCAATATTAGTAGGAACCTTACAAAAACTAACTATATTATTATTAGAAATTGATTCATTAAAACCTCTTTATAATAAAATATCTGCAAAGTTTAAAAGAGAAGTAATTCAAGGAAGAATCATTTCATGGAAAAAATATGTATCAGATCTCTCTAAAAATACTCCCATACAAAAAAATATGGGAAAAATTCAGGAAAATAAATGGTACCCATGTTAAACCACCTAGACATGCCATAATAAAAGATGGGAAAAGAATACTTGATCCTAAAGAAATTAGTAATGTAATAGGTGAAAATTTAGCAAAAGTAAGTAGCAACAAAAATTTAGATGAGCATTTCCGCACAAAGAAAAATAATATAGAATTAATAACAATAAATTTTGAAACAGTAGAAGATATATATTATAATAGAAAATTTAGTGTGGAGGAGCTAGAATTTGCTCTGTTGAACAGCAATAAATCTGCCCCTGGAGGTGACAATATTTGTTTTGAAATGATATGCCATTTAGCACCTTTGGCAAAGACATACTTGTTAGAGTTTTATAACCACTTATGGCTTAGAAATTTATTTCCTGATGAATGGCGCAAAGCCATAATTATTCCAATCCCCAAACCTGGAAAAGATCCCAGTAATGTAAGCAATTACAGACCAATTTCTTTAACAAGTTGTTTGTGCAAATTACTAGAGAAAATGGTAAATGCTCGACTAACATGGCACATACGAGAAAATAAAATTTTAACTCCCACTCAGTTTGGGTCACAGTGTAACAGATCTACATGGGATTCTCTCTGTAACTTAGAAGACCATATATGCCGAGGTTTTGAACGAAAACAAATTACTGTAGCTGTCTTTTTTGACATTGAAAAAGCATACGATACTACATGGAGGTATGCTATATTAAAAACTTTACAAAACAATAACATCTGTGGACATTTACCTAGGTTTATACAAAACTTTTTGACAAATCGCAGTTTTCAGGTGAGAATAGATGATGTTCTGTCTAGAACATTTCCTCTAGAAAATGGTGTTCCACAGGGAAGCGTCCTTAGTGGCACACTGTTTACGTTAGCAATTAATGATATCAGTAAAAATCTACCTACTGGTATTAAAAGTAACCTGTATATGGATGATTTTGCCATATATTATTCAGCATCTCGAATAAAACATGCAGAACGAATCATTAACAAAAGCATAGTAAAAATAGATGAATGGGCTTTATCTGTAGGCTTTAAATTTTCCATAGATAAAACCCAAGCAATCATGTTTTATAAAAACAAAAAATGGAAAAAAGGAGAAGAAATAGACATAAAAATCAGAAACCATAGTATACCAATTGGCCAAACAGCAAAATTTTTAGGATTAGTATTTGATACTCACATGAACTGGAAAGCCCACATAACATACATGAAATCAAAATGTAAAAGAGCATTAAACCTAATTAAAAAACTGTCGAACACTACTTGGGGAGCCGATAGACATACCCTTACTTTATTGTATAAAGCAACTGTGCTGTCTATCGTTGGTTATGGAAGTGAAATATATGGCTCGGCATCAGATGCAGTGCTGAAAACGGTAGACCCAATTCATAATGAGGGTCTTAGAATATGTTCAGGAGCTTTTCGATCGTCACCAACATCATCTTTACAAGTTGAATGTGGTGAACTACCTCTGTCTCTCCATAGAGAGCTAGTAACGATGAAGAGTGCTCTGAGAATTCAGACAAGTGATTCTCCAACCAAAAAATTATTTGGATTAAGAGATGTGTTTATAAACAATCATCCACCTTCTTTCCCAATTAGGGCTAGAAGATTGTTTGAGTCGCTAAATATGTATATGCAATTACCTGTAATGTTAAAATTGCCTCCTCCTTGGACAATGAATAAATTGAGAATTTGTACACACTTGAAATATTTATCAAAAAATCATTCATATACTCCAGAATACCAAAGACAACATGCAGTAGAGCATATAATCCGAAAAGGTCCACATTACGCAATGTACACTGACGGATCTAAATCACAATACGGAGTGGGATATGCTGCGGTATCCCAAAACAAAACGTATCAGTTCTCTTTCCCAGACAAAGCCTCTGTATATACAGCTGAGTTATGTGCAATAGTATCGGCCATAAAAATAATTAGAGAAGTCTCATATAATAATTTTGTAATTTATAGCGACTCCAGAAGTGCTATAGAAGCTATTCAAAGCTATAATCCCAAAAATAATATTGTACAACATATAAAGTTCTCACTCCATAAATTGTATAATAAGGGAAAAAATATAGAAATATGTTGGATCCCTGCCCATGTAGGGATTAAGGGAAATGAAGAGGCTGATAAAGCAGCTAAAGAAGCGGTCCACATGACAAGAACAAATGTAGACATCCCTATCAGTGACTATACAAAATATATAAAAACAGTCATTGTAAAAAAAGGCAAAATATATGGAACGAAGAACCTGAAAATAATAAATTAAAACAGATAAAATCCAGTGTTGGAAAATGGAGTTCGTCACATCAAAGAGAGAGACAAGCACAAGTAATTCTGACACGTCTTCGAATAGGCCATACTCGTTTGACACATGGACACTTAATGAACAGTCCATGTGGCCCTCTTCCCAAATGCCCAGATTGCAATGTGCTGATAACAGTTTAGCATATACTGTGTGAATGTCCAAAATATAACGTGCAGCGATTATCAAATTTTGGAAATAGACCGATAGAAGAAATTTTGTCAGAATCTTCAACGTTCTCAATAGCACCCATTTTAATGTTCATGAGAAGCTGCAAATTAATTGGAAAAATATAAGAAAAAACAATCAATCAGTATAATGAATTTTAAAACAAGTAAATTTTATGATTTTACTTAATTTATTTTAAATTTTAATATACCTTTTTAGTGAGTATGTATGGAAGCATGAGTTTAAATGTATTTATTGTGTGAGTGTGTTCCAGTATGAAAGCGTATGCCTTTTTACAGCTTTTAATTTCATTTTCATTTTCGTTTATCATCATTGACAAGTGACCTATTAGGTCCCAGTGCTAGGCTTCTAGCCTAGACTTGTCATTCCATCCTAATCCTTCGGGCCAGCCCTATGAGAGCTGATGGTCAGCTCAGTGGTCTGGTTAAACTATTTTAATAATAATAATAATAATAATGCTGTTGTGTCTGATAACAATCTCGACTGTAGTGTCCTACTCTTCCACACTTGTAGCAGACAACATTAGTCTTCTGTATCTGTCTTGAAAACAGACTGGATGATGAGGATTTAACATTCAATTGTTGAGGAGTGTTACCTGGCTTTGTATTGGCATAGCCACTAGAAGGATTTCCAGTTGTAATGTTCCCGAAATTTGGATGAGACCTGAAACCTGTGCGTTGTTGGTTCTGGTACTTGACATTATAATTTCTTTTGCTAGAAATTTTATTAAAGTCTTCACTCAATGTAGCAGCTTTGTCAAGTTTCTTAACCTCTCTCTCTCTCTTAAATAGGCTCTTATGTGTTCAGGAATTCCTCTAAGATATTGTTCTAGGACTACTAACTCTTCAAGTTCGTCCATAGATTTAACTTTAGCAGCCTCCAACCATCGTTTAAAACATCTTCTTACTTTGTAGGCATAATCCAAGAAAGTTATCTTGTCATCCTTTCTCAAAGATCTGAATCTTTCATTATAATATTCAGGGGTCATCTGGTAAACTTGTAGCACATTGTGTTTAAGTACCTTGTACTCTTTACACTGATCAGCTGATAAGGCTAAATAGGCACTTCTTCCTTTACCAATGAGAACACTCTGTAACAAGACCGACCATTTATCCTCTGGCCATCCCATACCTGAAGCCACTTTTTCAAAGTGATCAAAAAACTCTTCTGGAGCTTCTTCTGTAAACTTTGGAATTAACTTCTGCACTCTTACTACATCAAATACAGGGTCTGAATTACCTTGAGTAGGGTTAGATGGTGTTACAGGTAATGTGGATCGAGCTTTTATTAACTCCATCTCCCTTTCATGTCTTGCTCTTTCTCTTTCCTCTTTTGCTCTTTCTCTCTCCTCTTTTGCTCTTTCTCTTTCTTCTTCTGCTGCTTTTTCTTCTTCTCTTTCCTTTCTCTTTTCTCTCTATCTTCTCTTTCTCTTTCTGCCTGCATTTTCTCTCTTTCAGCCTGTATCCTCAGCTTAATAAAATTTTCTTCTGCTTCTATACGTCTAAGCTCTGCTTCTGCATCACTTTTCTCTTTCTTTTGCTCATGTTTATCTGTAAGTTCTGCCTCAGCTGCATTCAACAATTCTTGCGCCTCTCCTGACTCTTCATCTACTTTACCAGATCCATCAATACTTAGATTGCAATATATTTGATTTGTGCCTTAATCATACCACTAGACACATTACCCCTACATGCCACTGCTAAAGCAATCCACTGTGCCTTAGTTAGGTTGGATTCAGATGAGTCTTGGATGGAAGGAGTTGCTAAAAACTTCTGAACATTGAACAGAGCCATGTTCTCTAAGTTACTCAACTAAATAATTCACAATATAAAGCAAAAAATAACTATGTGGTCACTCCTATCAAAATATATCCCTAACACCACCAGTACAAACCATAAACCAGAGTGATATTTTGTTTTGTTACCGGGTTTCTGGACACCAAACAATGTAATGTCACGATGCGTATCAAGTACCTGGTTACTACACAACTAATCGCAAGATTCAAAAATATACCTCACTTCAGCCAGATACCTGAACTCTCATAACATTAATTATTACGACTGAGTATTCTAAAGGTAACAGTGATCCCTTAAGAAAAAACTTATTTATCACTTGTGAAAAAATCAAACTAAGTCTATCAGAATATGTGTGAGGTATCAAAATTTAAACTAGAAATATTCTAGAGTAGAAGGGCATCACTCCATAAAAAAACTCTAACTGTTTCCCTGGTCTTAATTCACTTTAGCAAAACTAAAAGAACAAAACATGTTTATCACCTTGCATTATGAACACACAATCAATCCTATTCACTGATGATCAATAAATGAAACACTGTTTTTCTAAAAATGTTAAATACAAAAATTTATTTTTAAATTCAAAGGTTATAATTAGAATTCACAATCTGAAAAATTTATTATTACTTGAAAATAATACAACACTCAATTAATTCTTGAATTAACTTATGAAACAAAACTAACTCACAAAAACTTTATCAGGAATTTAAATTAACCTTGCAAAAATTTAAACTATCAAGAATTACTCAAGATTTAAAAAGAGAATCTTAAATAAATGAGATATCAAATCAAGTATATAATGTTAAATTACCAAGAATTATTTAAAATGCTACGTAAATAAATGTTACATCACAAACATAAAAAATGTGAAAATATAAAGAGATTGTAAATAGAAAAACCCACAAAAATACACAAGATTTATCAATAATGATTTCACTTGGTAAAAATTTCCTAACTTATCATACCATGGTATTAATAAGTAAAATTCACGTTACCTTAGACAGACTTGTGAAAACCTCTGTAAATCACTTGCTGCAGCTGCGTTACCACAAAACACACCTTTTACCAGGTGCCATTACAAACTAAATAACTTTACTAAATTCAGATCTCAAAAGTTAATGCAAATACGTGACCACAAAACACTACATTAAAAGTAATCTCTTTCTAAGAACGAGAGAGAGAGGGAACCAAATCAACTGGTCTCAGAAATCAGAATGAAACAAATTTTAGGATTCCAGTAACACATGAAACAATTACATGATGTCATTAAAGCATTTTGGGTGCGAGATATAAAAGGGAAGTTCTAGAAGCAGAGAGGTGACGTCATGAAAGCATTTTGGGTGCGAGATACAATGGAGAAGCTTCTAGAAGGAAAATGACGTCATCCCAGCAAAATGTTTTGAACACAATCTTACAAAACATGGCGTACGTGACTCGAATAACGCATGTAACAACATGAAATCACTCATATTGAGCTCGTATGGGACGAATCAGCATTTGTTTTCCAAACCTGTCATCACTAACCCAAAACAAAGCGCTCTCTCTTGTCTCAACTGATGACACTTGAAATGAAGCAAGTCTTTGTCGAACACACACATGTTCACATACTACGCTTTTATCAAGAAAGATATTCGTTCTAAACTACGTTACTATTAAAATTATATTACCAATTCTAAATTACGCTATTAAGTTATTCAATCATTAGTTCTTTTGAGATCTGACGCCAAACTAAATATGACACTTCAACAATCATAATCATTACACATAACACATGAAAAAAGTAAATATGTCAAAATTATAGGAGGATATACGTATTTCAAGGCAACATCATGAAAATATATATATATATATATATATATATATATATATATATATATATATATATATATATATATATATAATTATATATATATATATATATATATATATATATATATATATATATATATATATATATATATACATATATATATATATATATATATATATATATATATATATATATATATATATATATATATATATATATATATATATATACATATATATATATATATATTATATATATATATATATATATATATATATATATATATATATATATGTACTGTATATAATATATATATGCATATATATATTTATTTACATATATATATATATATATATATATATGTACTGTATATAATATATATATGCATATATATATTTATTTACATATATATATATATATATATATATATATATATATATATATATATATATATATATAAATTTATATATATATATATATATATATATATATATATATATATATATATATATATTATTATTATTAAGAGTAGCAAGACTTCGCTAGAAAATTGCTCCCTTTTCTTTTGCTTCTTGTCTGCCAATCGATATTTCGCACGGTCAGAATACAAGGGATTAAATCCGATTGTAGGCCACTCCCTTTAAGTAGATAATTTCTGATTTCGGAGGCAAAAGTGAATCTGTCTGGCTGTCCTTTTCAAGCAAAACCCCCCTGCGGACATCAGCTTAACATGACTCAACTCCCTATGTGTTGGACGTGCCCCCTGCCCCATAGGAGGAGATAAAAGCGACAAGCAGACCAAGGCTCGCTCTCAGACACACACTGGACGAGATGGTGTGAAGTAGTCCCCAAACCACCGCCATGCCCTGGCCCAACGATGCCCTTGGCTCCTAACCACGTGGCCTTTAAAGTATACTTTTCCTCAGTGCACTCCGGCCGCCAACCACGTGTTCCCTTCGAGGCTGGTCTGACCAATGGCCCACTCCATTTGCTTGGCGTTTCGTGAAGTCCCCATCATCTTGCCCTTTACGTAGAAGCCCCTGCATCCTGCCACATGGAAGAAAACTCGCACTCGGAAATCGCAAGTCATCCACGGACCGCCTTCTGTGCTGTAACCAAATCTGCCTTACGAGGGACCCTATATCGTGGAATCCTCTTGGACTGTGTCTGGAATCCCCCCAGTTTCATTCATCCCGTAGGAATCCCCTTCTGGATCAATAATCTACTTGCATTCCTCTTTCCCGTACTAATGTTATTCATGTAAATACACTCCTGTAAGTTTGCCCACGTGTTTACGTAATATTTTCCTTCAGTAGTAAGAGCCTTACGATCATATGAAATTCCCCCTTTTTCCTCTTGTTTTATGTTTCCCTGGCCCCACGAAGTCGGAATCATAAGGCTAAATTATCTGAAATTGTTGCTTCTGCTTTTGTTTGGGTTTGCAACTTGCCAGATTAGCTATTAGGAAAGCGCCGCTGGGTACGAGACAGTTACAAACTTTTTGTGTAAAACCAGCACACGGATCCGGAAATTCCACGTAAGTAATGTGTTTATCTTAGCAAAATTTCTTTTACAATTGTGACTGTTCCTAGGAATTAGAAATAGGGACACATGTATTCACTGAGAGAAGAGAACCACCGTATTAGATTCATTAATGCATGCCTTCAGGATAGGTAGTTAGGAAATTACCAGTGCTAACCATTCTTTGCTTCGAGGAATAGTGCGAAATTCCTCTGTGTTAAAATCTTTGCCATATTCTTTGCTTCGAAGTATAGTGCGAAAGAAATTCCTCTGTGATAAATTTTACTTTGCATTTCGGGTCAGCAAATTATTATTTAGGCGCAAATAAATTCCCACGTAGGACAAGATGAAGTCAGCTTGCATTGCTGAAATTCTCTCAGTGTAGTTAAAACTCAAACTAGGTGTTAGGAACGCGAAATTTGAACTTCGCTTCTAGGGGAAATTACTAGGTCATTTTTACTGTTATCCTCTCAGACGACCGGGAAATTCCCTGGAGTTCCAGACAGTCTATAAATAGACAGGTTCATTCACACAGAGTCTAAAAATAACTCCGGATTGTCAGAAGACCTTCACCCCCCGCCCATGCCCGCGTGTGTAACCTTTTTTTTTCATTCATTTCTCAGCAAACATTTTTCTTTGGGTTTTTCCCGTTAGTAATTTCTAAGTCCTAAGGGACGAATCATATTTTCAAGTCCCACAGGCAAACCAAATAAAATTCTACGTCGCACGTGGCGAGAATTCCTCAACCAAATTCCGAGTCCCCAGAGACTCCTACTAAAATTCTACGTCTCATGTGGCGAGAATTCCTCAACCAAATTCCAAGTCCTCAGAAACTCCTACTAAAATTCTACGTTGCACGTGGCAAAAATTCCTCAACCAAATTCCAAGTCATCAGAGACTCCTACTAAAATTGTACGTCACATGTGGCAAGAATTCCTCAACCAAATTCCAAGTCCTCAGAAACTCCCACTAAAATTCTATGTCGCACGTGGCAAGAATTTCTAATTCCTGCGGGAAACTCGAAATCAAGTCCTTTTGAGACATTATATTAGTGCATTTCACTACATCTAAACCCTTACGGGACTGATCATTCTAATTCGTTAGAACAACTCCTTAATTTCACGCTACAGCCGCCCAAGTCTGAGCGTGACATAAAATCCAGTTATGTCTTCCGAGACGCATATTAAAGTTCGTTCACCACGAACAACCACGTCTTACCGAGACATATTAAATTTTAACAAAGTCTCCTCAGACTTATTGATCAACTGTCTTATTCAGACAGATCCATTCTCCTGCAATCCGAACAATTGAGTGTTTCAGATTCCTGCAATCGAGTCTTTTCAGACGTATTTGATTCGTTAGAAAGTCTAGCCCGTATAACCATTATTTCAAGATGGCTAATACCAGAGCCCAACAAAACGAGGACTTCAAGTCCTACATATCCGCTGGAAAGGACATGGGACTATCGGGGCAAGATCTGAGAGACTGGATTCAAGAGCGAGTGGACGATGCCAAGGCGGAGAGAGAGAAAGAATGGCAGGAGAGAGAGAGAGAGAGCGGGAAGATCGAGAGAGAGAACGGGAAGATTGAGAGCGACAGCATGCCCATGAGCTCCAGATGTTAGAACGACAGAACGCCACCCCCCTCCTGTGGCGAGAATGAGTGCCCTCAGCCAAGCTCACTCGTTCATGCCAAAATGGACAGAGTCCGAACCTGAAGTATGGCTTGAAAGGGCCGAACGAGTCCTGGAGTGCTGCGACCTCTCCCCCATGGAACTCTCCCTTGTTCTCACTAAATTCCTGGGCGGAGAGGCACTCGTGGCCTACCACGCCCTTTCAGCAGAAGATAGGGGAAACTGGGAAGCCGTACACCAAGCGGATACGAAGGCGTACGAGATTACCCCCGAGCGGTGGAGGAGACATTGGAGAGAGCAGCCAAGAGAAGCAGGCCAGACTTGGTCCAATTGGGTGTACCATTTGGAGCGGGCATTAGCAAAATGGCTCGATTCCGAAGGAGCCACGAGCGCCGCCGAGGCACTCGAAAAATTTAAGTTTGAGAATTTCCTGCGCTACGCCCCCTCCTGCCCTCGCCACTTGTAGTGGAAAAAGCCCCAGCAACCCTCACCGAGTGTTGCCGGATAGCAGACGTGGGAAACTCACCACCCTCAAGAAGGATCCATGGGGCGGAAGATAAATCCCCCGTCCCTCCTCGGAGGATCAAATTCCCACAAGAATGGGAACTCGGGCAAGCCCCTAATTTGCCATTATTGCAAAAGGACGGGGCATTCCTCCGAACAGTGCTGAAGCAAGAAACAGGCTCCTCTCTCTCCCGGAAAACCACCCAATAACTCGCCTGCGCCCTCCACAGGGGCAGTGCGGAAAGACTTCAGCCAGACCTTCTGCATGGCATGCAAGGTTTATGGCCATTCTCCCGCATGGGTGAAATGCCTGAGCAATCATAAATCCAACACTCCCACCATTGCCTTGGCCGTCACAGATCCCAAGTCATGAGGCCCTCCCGCCGAAGGGCCCATATATGTGACCCCTCCACGAGGCAGCCACCCCGCGCGCCAAGTCACGGCATTTGAGGACTCGGGCGCACAAATCTCCCTCATCCGAAGGGACAGAGTTCCCTATGGAGCTATCGTCAATAGACGAAAACTTGTCACGATCGAGGGAATAAATCAATTTAAAATGATACTCCATACGGTCCAATTGAGAGTCACAAGACCTCACCAATCCAAAATTTGCAATCTTGCAGTAGCAAGCCATCTCCCTGGAGGCTATGACGTCATCCTGGGACAGAACTTTCAGTCCCCACAGAAATCACGACAATCTAGGGGTCCACATTCCTCGAATCATTCCTCGGGCGCGAGTTATCCTCTCCCACTTCTCCCTCAGTCAAGACTGGCGCCCCCTGGGTACCAGGAGGACGTGCAGTCTCTACCAGTGCCACCTGAGTACGATGTACAGTGGCCCCCTCGATCGATTTCCGATCCTTTTCCAGTGCCTGGCCCTGCCTCAGTGCCAGTGCCAGGGCCATAATCAGATCTCCCTCCTGGAGATGCCAAATTCCTGCCGGTGCCACTTGCATGCACCAAGCAGTGCCAAGCTTCGTCTGTCCTGACCGACGAGCACAAGAAACCTCTGATAGTGCCTGACTCTGCCCTAGTGCCAGCGCCAGAGCACTACCCCGATCTCCATTCATGGAATCCAACTCAGGACCCCCTCTCTTCCCCCGGCCTGGCACCGCCAGCAGCGTCGGTAAGAGAGACAGTTCCTCTCGACCACAGTGGAAGTTCGCCAAAAAGTGCGGCCTCACAACCCATGCCTGAGCTGGTCATTGATACCTGTGATCCGCTCACGCCGCCCCCAACCGCCTTCTCTCTGCCTCAGTCCGTCGCCGACGCAATTGCAAGTCAGAATTCTGCCATCTCTCACTTGGCCGATGAACTACCAGAGCTGCGACAGATCATGGTAGAACCAGCACGGAAAAGTCTTGCATCAGCTGTCGCAGCAGCAGGCCCAGGTGGCACTCTGTGCCACCCTCCAGTCTCGGGCCCTCCGCTTCCCCCGGCCGAGGACGACTGTCCCATTAAGAAAGGTTCGAGGCGAAATTACCACAGGCGTGGGAATTTCCAGGTAGTTTACAAAGAGCTCTAGAGCTCTCCTGGCACCTGTGCCACCATTTCATTTTTCGAAGGTCTTGGCACCTCTAATCCAGAAGGGGATGTCAGGCCCTCTGCTATCTTCTTCCGTTCCTCAGGAACTTCTATCCCTTATCATCCTCTATTAATCTTTTCTTAAATTATCACCACAAGAGGCAATTAAGTACGGGATACCATTCCTCTCAAAACGTATAAATCATTGAGAATAACAGAGTGAGAAGTAGCACGCCCTTGCGCCCCTACCTTGGCACCGGGCATGCATGTCAGCTCTTCCTGAAGGAGTCGCGCCCTTCGGGTGCACTTTTCTCGCCCTGAGGCTGAAGTGATAGTCCAGGCCATAATTTATAGGCGAGGGACGATAAATTCCCACATAAAACAATAAAACCCTCACTCTTTTTCCCTTAGCTCTACTGCCAACATCATTTACTCTCTTTTAGTTATTTATTTATCTTTCCTTTTAATGAATCACAAGTCATAGACTCTTGCCCTTGTGATTTTAAATGCCCCTTTCGTAAGCTCCAAGAAACGTGTCCCGCCCTTCAATTGCGGTCACGTTTTCCTTCGTAACATCTAGTTAATTTTTCCTTTTGTTATTATTATTTTTTTTCTTTTTTTCCTCTTCCCTTCCTTCTAAGAACTCTGTTTGTACTAGACCCCATGTCTTTCGTTTGCTCACTCCGTCATAACACTGAGTGTCTCTGTATAGCTCGTACCCGAGTGTGGGCAGTGGATGCATAAAATTAGCGTAGTTTAAGGTTAGCGAATTAAAACTCGCGAATACTCTCGCTCACCTACAACTGTCAAAACATCCCAGAGTAAGGGTCGGATTGGCGAATGAGGTGTAGTCCTTACAATATCACGTAAAGGGGATGTCATTTACAAAAATAAACGCTGTTTTATCATTTATACAGCCTCTTCAAGGCAGACTGTGCTAACCGCATGCATTTAGGGGATATCTAAAATTAAGTAACCATGTATTCTAATTCTTGAACATTAACCTTTCTTCTCATCTGTTTGCCACAAGCCTCACATACCGTGGTCTTATAATCCTAATTAATTCATATTGTTCATGTCACTTTATAAAGTTATCAGTGTGTAACCAAACCCAAAGTAATTGCTCTTTGCAAGTGTTGAAAATTTCCTTATGTCCTGTTAAAGTAATTTGTTCCAGTATGGTATCAACAGTAGTGACACAGAGTTTGATAAATACCTTAGTAGTAAAATCCATTGCAAGGCAGAAAGTAGAGTAAAGTAAAGAATTTTCTGCGCATTCTTGCGTATTTCGATGTTCACACCCAAATGAAGGTGTGTACACCATCTTGTGTGGGGAGCTATTAAGAGTAGCAAGACTTTGCTAGAAAATTGCTCCCTTTTCTTTTGCTTCTTGTCTGCTGATCGATATTTCGCATGGTCAGAATACAAGGGATTAAATCCGATTGTAGGCCGCCCCCTGTAAGTAGATAATTTCTGATTTCCGAGGCAAAAGTGAATCTGTCTGGCTGCCCTTTTCAGGCAAAACCCCCCTGCAGGCATCAGCTGAACATGACTCAACTCCCTATGTGTTGGACGTGCCCCCTGCCCCATAGGAGGAGATAAAAGCGACAAGCAGACCAAGGCTCGCTCTCAGACGCGCGCTGGACGAGATGGTGTGAAGAAGTCCCCAAACCACCGCCATGCCCTGGCCCAATGATGCCCTTGGCTCCTCACCACGTGGCCTTTAAAGTATACCTTTCCTCAGTGCACTCTGGCCGCCAGCCATGTGTTCCCTTCGAGGCTGGCCTGACTGATGACCCACTCCATTTGCTTGGCATTTCGTGAAGTCCCCATCGTCTTGCCCTTTACGTAGAAGCCCCTGCATCCTGCCACGTGGAAGAAAACTCGCACTCGGAAATCGCAAGTCATCCACGGACCGCCTTCTGCGCTGGAATCAAATCTGCCTTACGAGGGACCCTATATCGTGGAATCCTCTTGGACTGTGTCTGTAATCCCCCCAGTTTCATTCATCCCATAGGATCCCCTTCAGGATCAATAATCTACTTGCATTCCTCTTTCCCGTACTAATGTTATTCATGTAAATACACTCCTGTAAGTTTGCCAACGTGTTTACGTAATATTTTCCTTCAGTAGTAAGAGCCTTACGATCATATGAAATTCCCCCTTTTTCCTCTTGTTTTATGTTTCCCTGGCCCCACGAAGTCGGAATCATAAGGCTAAATTATCTGAAATTGTTGCTACCTGTCTCACAGAGAATATTTCAAACTAGATTGCTAGGAAAAACATAAAAATATATATATAAGAAAGCACTAAAGCAGACAGCTTGGTACATGGTTTTCCTTTATTCATAAAGGTTTATGTTTCGAGATCCTTGTTTCATCCTCAAGGCTAAAAATACAAAGTACAATATACAAGTACAGCAAGAAAAGTTAGAATATATGTACAAATAAATTATGATAAAGTAAAACATCAATACAGAAGGTAAACCTAAAATAAAATTGTTAAAAAAAAGAGAGAAAGAACTAGAATATATATATATATATATATATATATATATATATATATATATATATATATATATATATATATATATATATATAAATAACCAGGAGCAGAAAATATAACAGGACGCTGCTTCTAAGGAAGTTTATGAAATGCTTAATAGCGAAAAATTTACCAAATCCAGGATCTGTAATGAATTGGCTGGAATTGTTACGAGTTTAAAAAGCTTCTAAAAAGCCAAGAGAGGATTTTAACTTGAAAAAGTATATTTAACTGATAAATTAGTGTCATGGTGCTAACTACACATACATGCACACACACACACACACAAACAAGTTATGAGTATGATTTGTTGGTTCTCGGACAAATTTACTGGTGTGGGTGTTGGGTGGAGATTTTTTCTTCAATAATGTCGGATTTCTTGCTCTGTTTGCCTTGCATTTTTGGGCTCTGTATATAACCTAACCTAACCGACGGCATTTTTTTTACCTGCATTTGCAGGCCTCTACAGTGCGCTTCGCTGGTTATTGAATATTGTTTCACGCAATTTTTTCTTGTTAGTTAAAACATCGCCAGATTTTCAACGGCAATTTAGGAGACCGAGTTTAACTATCAGAGCTAATAAGTGGATATGGATATAGGTTGTAAATAGGTGCTGACTTCATTAATTAAAGAGTTTTTTCGTTTGGGAGCAAAAGTCAGCGATATGCAAATTAATGTATCATAATTTAATCGCAGCGATTTTCTTTGACGAATTTTTGGTAGAATGATTTTCTTTCGATGTTTTCATCAAATTCACTTAAATTGCAAACGTATAAGATATAATGTAAAGTGAAAATTTTATGTGATAATTCGTTACAGCAAATGCAGTATTTAAAGTAATATTCATTCAGAATGACAAATTTCATAATAGAAATGACACTGTGTGTTCAGTGCCCCCGACCACGGTAAATTAGGTTATGACCTTCATATTGACCTAACTTTGTACTTTGGTGGCCTTATAAAGTATGCTTCCCAAATGCAAAGTTTCTATCTCATGTAGCTCAAACTTTGCCGCAAAGTTGACCTATAACATCTAAACATTATCATAATCTGGGCCATTTGATCTACGAAATTAAATAATATGAATCCTTTAAACCAAAAAACTGTGTATTTGAAGTCTATGGCCTTTATATCCATTATTTTAAACTCAGAAACCTTTAATCAAATTAAACCCCCGTGGACGTGCAAAATGATATGCAGGTTGGTTACCACAAGGATAAAGAGATTTGATTAAAGTGTGAACAAAAAAGGGATTCAATGAAAAAATATTACTCTAGAAATTGAGGTAGGACGAAGGAAATCCCCTTCTGCTGTGCGAGGTACGCTACGCGATGGCTCTTTTGAGAGCACATTATTAAGCAACATTATTTCAGAAAATGGAAAATGATTTACATACCTTGGAGAAAAGAAATACACATTTGCCCTGAAAAATAATATGTATATGCACACACACACATATACATACATATATATATATATATATATATATATATATATATATATATATATATATATATATATATATATATATATATATATATATATATATATATATATATATATATATATATATATATATATATATATATATATATATATATATATATATATATGCATATATATATACACGACCGGAGGTGTAACAAGAGGCAGGTCGGAGGAGAGAAAAGGGAGCAGTGTGTCGCGACGGAGGGTTATTTATTTGTTCGCTGTCAGAGCGGCACATGAAAGGAGAGGTTCATCATCATTATCCTGTTCATGAAAGAGCATCGATGAAGAGGAGTGAATATGTGGTGGGAGAGGGGAATATAATTTCTGGGACGTTTTGACCCAAAGCCTTTTTTTTCCAGCAACGAAATCGGACATCTCATGAAGTGGGTTATAAAACCAGGTGAATTTTTGTCTGGACTAGGAATAAGGAAGGTATAATTTTCTGACTCTTATATTTGGGAAATAATGTGGTAAATTATGAGTAGAAAATATTTTTCATGAATGAGGCGAATTTCAATATGAACGTAAGATCAAACTGGTACATGTGTCATATCGTATATATATATATATATATATATATATATATATATATATATATATATATATATATATATATATATATATATATATATATATATATATATATATATATATATATATATATATATATACTCCAACATCAGAGCTGCAGCTCTCGAAATCATAACTCGTAGGCGTCCAGGGAAAGGCACTCAATACAGCTGATAGTTTATTCCTAATGCCGACGTTTCACAACTACATTGTTGCATTTTCAAGGCTGAAAAACAGCGAGCTGACTCAATAATTATCATAAAAACATTTATTACAATAACTGATTAAAAACACTACAGTATTGTCTCATTTAAAATGCTAATTCTTTTAAAAATATCTGAGGCACCATGACACTAAAAGAAAGACCTACCCAGACGGGAGCTAAAACAAGACTATTGAAAGGAGAGAAAAATACAAATTAAAACACAAATAGATAAAAGGGAGAAAACAAGGTAACAATAAGGCAAATAGGACCATCAAGCAATAAACAGCTGAGTGGATGATGTTTGGGTGTTCAATGATGGAACTGTTAATTTTATCATTATAGATTCTAAGGTTGTTAAGTCACTGTCTTTCTGTGTTTGTCCTATTATTCGAAAGTCTTTGTTGTCAATGACTGTTTTGCATAATTTAGAATGATTCCTTATGTTGGATTGTTCTGGGTTGGACAATCTACTCCCGGTTCGGAAGCTAACTCCTCTATGGGCGTCTATGCGAACCCTCAGCAGTCTTTTGGTACATCCAACGTAAGTCCCCTGGTTACACCTGGGGCAAGTATACTTGTAAACGACGTTGGATGTAAACAACGGACTAACTTTGTCCTTGAGCTTGAAAAAGGACCCGATGGTACAAGGATTTTTGGGGATTAATTTTAGGTTCAGTGCAGGCAGTTCTCTCTGAAATAGATTTAAACATTTTTTCCTAAAATTATCGTCATGTAGGTAAGGGAACGTTGCAAACATTTTCATTTTTTGTACCGTGTGGATGGTCGTGGGTTTTTTCATTTTTTGATTTAAAAACCTGTTTAAAGCCCTGAAAAAGAGCTTTTGAGGAAAACAGTTGTTTTTGAAGTAGTTAGCCAGGGTTACGATCTCTTCATGGAAGGTCATCCAATTCGATGAGTGTGTAAAGGCCCTGTGGAGGAGAGTAGAAATGGAGTTTAATTTGAAATTAAAATAACAGCAACTATAAAAATTCGTACCCAAACCTGTGAAAGTATCTTTCCTATAAATTCCTGTATAAAAACCTTGTTCATTTCTAGAGACTAGAACATCCAGGAACGGTAATTTATTATTAGATTCTTTCTCCAGAGTAAACTTTATGTTCGGGTGTTGAGTATTAATATAGTCTAAAAAAGAGTCAGCATTAAAATCACGTTTGAACAAAGCGAACGTGTCATCGACGTAACGTTTGTAAAACAAGGGGTGGAAAGAAAGAGGGCAACTATCCAGCGCCTGCTCTTCCAGAGAGCTCATGAAGATATTGGCGAAAACCGGACCTAAAGGGGAACCCATTGCCATCCCATCCACCTGTCTATACACAATGTCATTAAAAATAAAGGCGGTGTCCAGCACGGCCAATTCTAAAAATTGTTTAAATAACGTCCTGTTAAAATTATGAAATAAAACATCCTCACTAGAAAACAACTTATTTAGAATAATGTCGATGGTCTCTCCCACAGGGACGTTTGTGAATAGGGATTCCACATCCAGGCTAACCATGTATAAGTCAGAATCTTCTTTAATAACGTCATCTTTAAAACTAGCTGAGTTCCTAATAGAGTAAGAATTTATAGCTAGGGGTTCTAATATTGGTACAAGGTATTTAGCGATATTATAGTTTGCTGTATTCATTGAAGAGAGAATGGGCCGCATTGGGGTACCTACCTTGTGCACTTTGGGCAAACCATACATTACTCCATATGACGAACCTGTGACAAAGAGGTTTTGGTAGGTGCGTTCGTCTATGACATTGTTTTGTTTTAATGTCCTTAAAAATCTGTTTATCTTATCTTCCGTTTTGATGATATTATATAGGTCTGGAGAACCTATTTTTTCGAATTTTGTTCGGTCGTTTAATATGCTTTCCATTTTATTGATATAGTCCTGCTTGTTAAGAACAACCGTACCCTTACCTTTATCTGGTCTAGTAATGATGATATCTTCCTCACTGGCTAAGTTCTTTAAAATGGTGAGGTCATCTCTCCTGAAGAATGGGGTCCATTTAGTTCGTAAACTGCTAAAAGTGCTGTGGGCTAGTGACGAAATGTGCGATCTTAAATTGTCAGTGTTAAAGCAAAATGGAAGATCTTTAATCCTATGGAATAGTGACTCTAATGGGAGGAAAAATTGTTGGTATTTCGGTTTGTAATTGGGGAGGCAAAAGTCCAGCCCTAAGGAAAGTAAAAATTCTTCTCTTTTAGACAAAACACGGTTTGAGAGGTTGAAAACAGAATGTGTATTTTGGTTAAAGACAGGAATAACAACACCCAAACTTTTTAACTTCCTATTGTGCGTTTCAATGATCTGTTGTAGGAAACTATTGATGGCCTTGTTAAATAACTGGGTAAAAATGATCGAATCTAAAAGTGTCAAAGATCCTAGTACTGTAGTTCTATGTTTAGCCAACATCTCTTTCAGTCTATTTAGATTCTTGTATTTGATATTAATTTCTAATTCTAATAGCTTTCTCGTTGCCTCTACATAAAATTCAGAATGGTACAGGGACTCCTTATATAACTTAAACTTGACAAATTTTGGAACCACGTTATTGAGTTGGCCGCCTTCAGTTGTTTCTTCGCCCTACTGTTTATTCTGAAACTTCGCCTTAGAGGATTCCACCACTTTCACGAACTAATCAGGACCAAGTATGGCTCGCAGTTTCTTACCAGCTGTCGGCTTTTGGAAAAGCTTACGAGAAAATACGAAAAAACGAGGTTGGATCTAGACTTTTTACAATATTGCCAACTCAATAACGTGGTTCCAAAATTTGTCAAGTTTAAGTTATATAAGGAGTCCCTGTACCATTCCGGTTTTCGCCAATATCTTCATGAGCTCTCTGGAAGAGCAGGCGCTGGATAGTTGCCCTCTTTCTTTCCACCCCTTGTTTTACAAACGTTACGTCGATGACACGTTCGCTTTGTTCAAACGTGATTTTAATGCTGACTCTTTTTTAGACTATATTAATACTCAACACCCGAACATAAAGTTTACTCTGGAGAAAGAATCTAATAATAAATTACCGTTCCTGGATGTTCTAGTCTCTAGAAATGAACAAGGTTTTTATACAGGAAT